>JAXBDA010006588.1:0-20277 GCA_036023075.1 Gaultheria prostrata
TCAATTACCACAAATTCGATTAAAACTGTTGTATGAAAAGTATTTGAAAGCCATGGATATCAAACACACAATTATATGAGAAAAGTTAAACCAATTTCATAAACATGAAATTATCTAAATCACACAATCGAATCTGAATAATTAATTAAAAATAATAATAAAATCTACGTTACTCGGAGTACAAGCTTCATCTACACCCTATAAAATGGTTTAGTCGGCCATTGTTGAGGCAGCCGTGCTCTTTGTTCCCAGCTGCAAGTCCCTCGGTTCTCTCCTATGATGTGTGTGGTGTCCCTCTTTCAGCCGAGTGGAAATTCTTTTATAATAATCTCAGTGGAGTGCCCTCCAAACCAAGTGCACGGAAAATCCTCGTTTGTTATCAAACACTCTCCTAATTCTGAATCTGATTCGCGTATTTGTTCTCTTCATGTGGATGGTGCTTGGAAAGAGGGTAACAATTGGAGTGGTTTGGGTTTTACGGCTAGCTTGGCTAATGGGAATTTAATTGCGAAACATGCCATCTCTTCTTATAGTATCACGCCAATACAAACAGAAATTCAAGCAGTTTTTGAAGCAGTTAAATGGGCATTAATTCATAATTATAATGTGGTGCATATCTTTTCTGATTGTTTTAATGCTGTTATGCAGATAGCAGGGAGAGCTGAGTGTTATCACCATGACACCTTTTTGTTACGCAACCTGGCAGCAGAGATATCGAGGCTGTCTTTTTGTAGGATATCAAAGGTTGCGCGTCAGAATGTCCAGCGAGCTCATCTCCTTGCAAAACATGCCCTGACGACTTTTGTTCCTCACCCGGACACCGGTGATGGAAACTCTCCTATTTAGTTTTTATTTTTTATTGTATTATTGATGTTATGTTATGGATATTGTCTGGACTTGTTGTACTTCTTTTATGCTGTAATGTCACTTCTTCCTATTTCTCAAAAAAAGGGAAAGAAATTCGTTATGATCCAATGCTCTTAAACCTTCAGTCCACCGAATGTACGTATTTCTTTTTAAGAAATGGCTTTTGATTTTCTTTCCAAGTTCAATTCTAGTACCACCACAATTTGTCTTATACAAGGATTCTTATTAATTTAATCAATGATTTTCTTCAATAGCATTTCACCATACTTTCCACAATCCCTTGATCTCAAATCTCAACCCAACTTGTACGTGGAAATCTCCTTCAATACTGACTTCGGGCTTTGCTTTGGTACTAAGCAAAATTTAGCTTATTAATGCATTGAGCCTCCAAATACCTACAATACGAAAATCAAAGCTTTAAACTCCAAGTAACAAAATATATGGACTTAGTAAGGATAAATTAGGGGCGCTAATGTGAAAATTTGTGCGCTTATCAATATATTTAGACAAGTATATACCAATATTAATTTTCCAAAATTTAAAGATAACAATCGTCCGCTGGTACCCAATAGGTCCGTCTTTTGATGTACATTGGCGTAGGATAGGTTCTGTGATGGATGAGCTGGAGAGGTAAGAGATGATTAACAGTAAACAATAACAAAGGGAAAAGAGTGATCAAGAGGAAGGGTGAAGAACAGAGCAGGAGTGTACAGAAGAGACTAAGGCAGAAGATAGCACTTAGACTAGTCTATGGCATCCCCAAGAATGACCTAGAGAATGGAATGACCTTGCTGGGAAGAACGTTCTTCTTCCAAGTCAGTGATTATCCACTTTCTCTCTCTAGAATCAACCTCGGGAATGTGAGGGAATGTCTCATATTTATAGTCAATCTGAGCCAATGATCAGACGCCAGGTGGTCGTCCTATAATATGAGAGCACGTGTCCCCTCCGTACATCCTGACTGCGCGGGTGACATCACCCACCGCGCGGCTGATCCGCGCGGCTTAATCGGGCGCGCTACTCCACCCCTCGGGCAGAGAACCTCTTGTTCTTTTACAGCCACCAATCCGCAAGATCTCCCTTTATTCCCGTGTGGGCAAGGTCATGACCTGTTCGGTCGCGCCTATACCGCAGCCAAGCCTCAGGGGGGGCCCTCGGGTCCTGCCTTCAGACCCGAGCAAGTATGATTACTTGGGCTTAAACAGATTATCTTTTTGCGCGTCTGCCCATTCATCTGGGCTGCGCTAGTCACGAGACTCATGGGCTTTTCTCCGTGTATGGATGGCCCATGGTCATAAAGGGGGATTCCCTCAGCTAAACCTTGAAAGGCGCGCAACTAGGAGTTAACGTGCGGGGTAACGCGCCGATGGCTTCGAGCGGTCAGTACCGCGCGGGAACGCCACGTGTCACGCGATGGTGCAATGACATCTGTCATCACCTTATTGGGAGGTCAAACCTGGGACTCCTCCACGTAGGTCGATATGCTGACCTTCCCTACAATTGGTAAGAGTTTTTTTTTTTTTCCCCTTGAATTTGCTTAGCAAAGACAAAAAATTATTAGTCTATGAATGATCGTAGGCATGAAATTATAAACGATTAGGGGAGGTAGACGGAACACAAGTATTATTTTGTAGTAAATATTTGTAGCTAATGCATGGCGTGGGTTGTAAATCATCTATAATATTCAAAAGCATACCATTTTCTTTTTTTAATTACAGACCAAAATATAATCCATTTAATCTGCAGTCGGATGCCAAATGGCATGCATGAAAATTGAGAAGTTGGTTTAAATAAGATACCTTTATTTGTGGTGGAGAAGCCAAAAATGTAAATGTCATGAATAATGAATATTGAGTTTTAAACAGTCACTTTGTTGTATAAATAATACTACAGTACTACTCAAAAAAGCTTGGGCCAGTACATAATCTATCTATTCTCTTGGCGAATGGAGACGAATGCTAACAAACAAGGAGAAAGTTGACGTCCATATCCAACGTCGTAAGATTAATACTGTGCCTATGTCCAAGAGTTACGGTCAGAATAGTTTTTTGCTCTAGAATAATAGATTGTGGCGATTCAAGCAGTTCATCTTCATAAACCTCGTTTAAAATATACTAATTTTTGTCTCATAATTTTAGTACGTAAATCTTTCTATTGGCTATCCATATTTTTTAGGGGACAACGTTCTTTCGATTTTTTATTTTTTAAACTAAGGAACAATCTTGTTAGATCTCTCTCTCTCTCTTCGTATAGTTTTGTGAGGACAGGGAAAGGAGGTAGCAGAGCATATTGACTCAAGGGTGTGGGTGTGCAGGTAGAGAAAGCAAGAAGGGTGTAAAATTATATTTGGTGGTGGTGGTGGTGGTGGTGGTGGTGGTGGGTGGTTGTATGCGAGTCTCATAGTTGTTTGACATTGGCATTTGTGATTAATTCGTTGTTCTTTATATGACATGAATTGTCTATATTGCCCACCATATTGACCAACTGTGTATATTATGTAGATTACGTGAGTGTATCCTTCAGCTGATCTAACGGATCCGTTGGATATATTTAATGAGAACAATTGAGTAACTTCAGGGACGAAATACGTATGAGACGAAGTAAAGAAAATTTGTAGAGTTTAGGAGATGAAAGTGAAATTAAGGAAAGAAAATCTGTATGGTTTAGGAATGAAAGTTATTAAATCAACCCAAAATACATATGTTCAACAGAGAATTTTTTGTATGAATGAATTGGTTAATCATTAAAAATGGAACCCGGGGGACCGGTCCGATTTTGATGTATGCTATTTAATATTCATAGTATAATTAGAAGTATTGGAATAATAAGGGGAAATGATTTCCACACCCCCTTTTATCCCCACACACTTCCTTTTTATCTTTATTCAACCTGAAATTACCAAATTGCCCTTCATATGGAAAAGGTGACTCTTGAAGGAAGGGTAATTTGGTAATTTCAGGTTGAATAAAGACAAAAAGAGAATGTGTGGGGATAAAAGGGGGTGTGGAAATCATTTCCCTAAGATAAAACGGTATATCAGTCCCATTTGTAACTCCTTCAGTCCAATCTGGCACGGGCTAGAGAGAGAGAGAGAGACATGCATAACCCACCATCACAAGCAATTGAATAAACATCACAAGTTAAACTGCTGCTGCTGCTGCCGCCCATCATGGGCAAGAATTTGGGAAAAACCAACCTCTCATTAAATTAGAGAGAGAGAGAGAGAGAGAGAAGAAGAAGAAGAAGAATAATTGATATGGCTATGGATGTTCGGAAAATAGTGGCAATAGTGGAAGATGTAGAGGTGGCAAGAACAGCACTGAATTGGGCACTTCACAACCTAGTAAGACATGGGGATTTGGTTACTCTGCTTCATGTGTTCCCTTATTCTAGATCCAGAAGCACGAACAAACTCAGACTTCGCCGCTTGAAGGCTTTTCAACTTGCCCTCTCCTTCAAAGACATCATCTGCACCAACTTCCCCAATGTACTAATTACCACCTAGCTAGCTTAGCTTCTTTATTTATTTTCTGCTGCTGCTTAATTATGATTATTAGTAGTGTTTTAATTTCTTCCAATTAATTAACATCATCATCAATTGTGGTGGGGCTGTGTTAATTTGGCAGGCAAAGATAGAGATTGTAGTGAGAGAAGGGGATCAAGAATTAGGGGGCACAATTGCAGCAGTTGTGCGAGAAATCGGAGCTTCCACGCTTGTCGTTGGAATTCATAATCGCAGCTTTCTCTACAAGTAAGTTTTTTTTCTTTCTTTCTTTTTCTTCAAGTTTCTGTACGATTAAGTTAATCAATATGTAAATACGATATCGTGTATATCGGTTAGAGAGAGAAGAGAGAAGAGAGAGGTCTTCGATCGAAACTGGTATTATGATCAAGCAGAGGCTCCATTGGAGGTCAACTTCTAGTTGGGGGGGTTTCCTGGTAACTTCACATTGAACTGCTTGCGTATTACCTGCTTTTAGCTAGCCACCTGTCACCGCCGGTCGATTAGGACACGTCTGGCGAATATCAATATGGTCAAATCCCCTCCAATTTTAATTATAGATTGAGTTCCTGCCCACTTTCCCTATGGTCTATCCCCTCCAATTTTAATTTTTTTATCCATTCGAATTCATAAGAAATGATTAGGATTATTCAGTTTGTAAAACTTGTCGACTAGAATAATGTACCGGAAATCAATTTGATCAGACTTCATTAATTATATCTATATACATGTATATGTATGTATGAGCAAACCGCCTTTGGGCGAAAATAAAAAGAAAGCCAAATATGGTTTGAAACTTACACAGTACTATATGTTTTTCGAGATGGCTTCTCCATGCCATGTAGTTTGGCCAGCTTTGACCCTAGTTTAGGGCAATTTTAAGAATCAAATTCATATACCTGGTAGAGGTCGTTGAGAATTTCATTTAACTAAAAGATAAAGTCAATCAGATTCCAAAATAGTAATAATTGATCGGGCACAAATATATTGAAAAAATGAGCTCCTGAAGTTATTATTTGGTGTGCAAAGTCATTTTATTTTCACATAATTGTGCTTCGATTAGATTTTTTTTAGTATCCCATTAATTGATTTTTTTTACGTGATTGTAATAATCAACTAATTAACTCTACTATGTGAAAGATTTCGCTCAAAGAAATTGTTCCGAGATGGGGTCAGAGTTGGCCAGATTGCACAGATGTAGTCCAACCACCCCACAGCATGTGCACAAACACGATTTTTTTTTTTTGGTTCTTTTATAGTAATGCGGCGTGTCCCGGAATAACTGTTCATGTAGAAAACGTTCTGATAAGGCTGTTTTCCGGCATACGTAAATATTGTCCGACGTGATTCCATTTTTTCTTCCAGAATCGATCTTATCAATTTTTATCTTGCGAATTTAGGGACGAAAATCGATCATGGCATTAAACATATCCGAATAAGTTGACTTTTTTTTTAATGAAATCTTAAAGTATGTTTTAAACAAATCGATCATGGCATTACATGATTATATTGAACATAAAAACTCGAGATTTTTGGAAAAACAAGTTTGTGGTCGCGCTGTAAGGATGTTTACTTATTCGATGAGAAAAATCAGACCAAAAGTGGCGCAAAGATATTGATGATAGTGGATAATTAGAAAGGGATTTTTCCAGGAGATCTTTATATATATATATATATATATAACGGTAGTAGATGTTCCTCGGGAAAAAAAAAAAAAAAAGGGGGTAGTAGATATTAATTCGGTAGTAGGTATAACTTCTGTTTAATTAATTCTGTTTAAAAATGAAGTAGGTATTGTACATTCCAATGTTCCGATCTAAGCCCTAAGGCTCCGTTTGAAACTTGTGGAAAGAAAAGAAAATTGTTAAGGATGAAAGTGTGAGAAAAATAAACTACACTAGGGGGTAAAAAAAAAATTTTTACTTTTTCACATGTTCCAAACAAACCACAGGGTTACTAATACCAGAAATCAAACAAACTAACAGTTGTCATTAGCATTAATCATATTCTTCAAAACAAGAAAAGTAGTTAGACCCATTGTATTCTTAGAGTTGCTCAACACGGCTCACGCAATTGGGGAATAATTAGGGTCGAATCAGAGTAGTCACTTGAAGTAGAAACCCCAATATTAAAAAGTTAGCTATGGATTTTAACGATATTTCAAGCAAAGGGAGGCTATACTTGAAAGTGCTATTGTGTGATTCTGTGACTTCTTTCAACTAAAATGTTAGAATTAACATAGTCAATTGTTTCATTTTAACTACCCTTTTAGTCATTATTAGGAAATTACTTACAAAATAGTAATCACTCATAAAATATAATATAGAAACATTGCAAGATTAACAATTTCTAGTAGGGGTCGCCTTGACGAAATATAACTCTTATAGATGAAAGGAAAACTTCAATACCACTGTCCATTTGATTATCACGACATTGATCAGGCATTATTTGAAAACGATACGATAACACGACATAGATCAAACACTGTTTCACAATGATACGATGCGATACGGTAACACGAAAAATAAATGATCTGCTTGGACTTTAGAGAATCTTGACACAATTTTGAATGACACGACGGCACGACACCCACCCTATTTACAATCACTTGTGAGGATGAGTCCGTATCCTAAATAAGAGCCTTCATTTGCCAATTCGGAATTATTTGACTTCAATGTAGGGATCTCATAGGAACATATTCAGTTTTAACTAATATAAACCACGGAAATTATATTTGCACTCTCTTTTTATACTATTGCACTCATTTTTTTTTTTGTCTGTATTCCCATCACATCTGACAAGTGAATGAAGAAGTAAAGATAATTTGATGATTTTTCTTTTATAAATACAAGAAAAAGAGTACGTGAAGTGAATAAAAAGGAAGTGAAAAATAAATTCCCTTCTAGTTTGTTGATAGTATTCAAAGCTACCGCTCTAATTTTTACAATGGTGGATAGGTTGCCCATGGCCCACAACAATATAGCAAGCAACTTCAATTGCAAAGTAGTTGCCATAAAGCAACCAACACCACCATTGACAACAAGGAATACCAATATTAGTTCACCCAACATCATGGACTTCTCTCAGATTGAAATTGCTGCTGGGCTAAGGTCAGATTTTTCTCTTTTTTGAAGAAAAAAAAAAATTACCTGCTCCCTCTGTCTATATTCATGGTAATCCCCCACTGAACACTTATGAAATGGCTGTGATGCCCTTAGACAAAAATCTTATCAAGACCTTGCTTGTAGCGAACGAGAGCCTTATACATAGCTAGGATATTGCAACAACCATGAACATTATTCACATTTCATTAGTCGTACTCTGTTTGGAAACCGAAGGAAGAAAGAGAAAATAATTAGGGACGAGAATGTCGAGAAAGTGCAGAGTAAACTCATTGTTGTTCTTTTGCTTTATGTTTTAAACAGCAAGGAAAGGTAATAGATACTTTTCCTTCCTTTCCCGTGTTCCAAACAAAGCCTAACAGAATTGCTTTTCTTTCCCCATGTTTCAAACAAAGCCTAAAAGTTGTCATACTTACAAGTTCTGCCATTTTATTCAAGACTCCCAGGTTTGACTCAAAAAATGTTTGCATTGACAAAAATGAAGATACTATTGATCCAAGTTGTATTGCGTCGATCTTCTTTTTCGTGCCAATTGACTATATAGTAGTCGGGGTTATAAGCCAATAACTTTTTGTCCATAAAATTATATGCTCAAGAATGAAGAGAATTCTCACAATTTAGAAATCTTGATACACCCATTACATAAATGACAATACAAAACCCAGGTAGCTTTTAGGCTGCAGATGAGTTAGTGTCCGTAAATATTTATGGCCTTCTTAACCATAAACGAGCTCAAATTATAATTCGTGAACAACTGGGTTCGTTTGCATGTAGCTTTTGTAGTTATTTTTCGTCATTGCATTTTTGGATTTTATGGATGGTTTTTTTGCAGTATTCGTGATATCCTTCCACCAAAGATCCCCTATCGAATCTGTCCAGACCCTTCTGCAATCATATGGAGATCAAGAAAGACACGGAGGAGGAGGAATTCTTGAATGCGAGTTTAAGCGAGCACCGAGTCAAGTTCCAGTTTCAATTAGAGTACAGACTAATGGCCTCAGGATGTTTCAGCTGGCCTTTGGGTTTTAGATTTTTCTCACACAACACAAACACACATACACAAGGTACAGAAGTGGCATTGACACAATATAGGTGTTTAGAACCAAAGATTTCTGATTTCTACCTGATGCACTGATTTTATATCGATGTGCTGTTTCAGGAGTGAGACTGGATAGCCATAACCCATGAGATAATATCATGAGCCATATTCATCCATATAGGCAAAATTAAGAAAACGTTCTACTTATGCATAAGGCTCAAACTTATACGTAGCACAAACATTAATTTGTAGTGTGACTCAAAACTTTTGACAAATAATACTAGAGAGAAATATATATCACTTGCCAATAGCCCATATGGGCACGCACCAAAACATAGACCAAAACACCATTCTCTCATAAGGCTTGATTACCCTTTTTCAAATCACGCCCTTAACAAACTGTATGTACCCAAATTTGGCACAAAAGCCTAACAAGGCCGAATGGATTAATTTTGGACATAAATGAGATAATTGGGCCCATAAGGTTAATGGACCTGCATTAATTTCATTTCTCCTTTTACAGAGGCCCAATTAGGGTGCAGAGTTGGTATGTGGAGATCACGGCCCACAAATATAAAGAGGGACAATTGGGATCATTTTCCAAAGGTATAGCGATTAATAATGGGATTAAGGCCATTATAAATAAATATAAATGGCTCTAATAAAACCATTCACACATATGGAAAGATAAAACGGATTGAGAGAGGTGGTTATCTCCATTTTCCTTAAAACAAGGAAGTGCAATTCCTTGTGAGGAATTACCTTCCTGTATCAAGAGGTGAATTTACAGAAAATAACGTCCAATACTTATCTGCATAAATTTAGGAAGCAGTTATTACCACATGTCATAGTCCTAAAGCCTTTCCAAAACCCCACTAGCCCATTACCCGTGAAAGAAGGGAAGTGGGAAGTAGACGTGGAGGCCTCTGTAGTTCTAAGTTGAGAAAGTAACTTCCAATAACCGTCGTTATGGAGGGAATTGAGCTTCATGGGACACTTGGCATGATCGAGAAAGAGCGAGAAAACCGCTTGGACGTGTGGCATCACCTCAACGAGCAAGGAGATGGCGCCAACATTCAAAACTCCACACCTTGGGACCTATAAGTACACCATTTGAAGATGGGAAAAGGGTTCCACAGCCATTAACCTCACGGTTTATCAATCAAGTCTCTCGACTTACAAAAGACCCTGAGCCCGTTGAAGCCTCTCAACCACGTTGAAGCCACCAACTCCGTTGAGTTATTTACCCACATCATTCTACAAGTCTAACCCGAGCCTAGGACCTTGTTTTTACGATTCGTTGTACTCTTCTTTTGTTAATCTTTATTAATAAAAGTTGGGTTTTTGTTTTTTATCTCGTTGTTTCTCATTTTCCATACGATTGGGAAATCGATAAAGTCCTTTACGATAAGGCAAACCGCAAACCACGAACCACTTTGCAACTCTACCCTTTGGGTTGCACGCAATCCGCTAAGAAAGAAGTCAAAAAAAGGCATGAAGGCCTTTACAACATTTGGACTGTACTGCACGGTCCTGGCATGTCTGCAACACAAACCGCTCAGACACTCGCGGTTTTATTTGGAGTTTTTAAGGAGAAACATTTTGGCATGCTCGGTGGAACCCCAATCAGCAAAGGGTGAACCATGGGACGACGAGGTGCTCAATCAGTTACTTTTCCACAGGAGGACCCCGAGTCACAAAATGAAGCAGCAGCTGACGAATAGGCTGAAAGCAAAGCAGCCCTTCGAGAGTCAGAACGGCTTCAGGAGGAAGCACGACAAAGAGAGGCCTTCACGTCTAGGCCTCAGCCTCTAGTAAGTGTTGAAAGTATGAATGAATCCTTTGACTCTATGCGTAATTATATGGCTAATCATGAGATGTCCCAAGATATTTCACATTCTGTAAGTTTAGCTATGCATGAAATAAGGGATTCGGACATGGAACTCTCTGCAAGCATTGGACACTTGACTACCAATGTCAACACAATGTCTGAAAGCCTTACTAATTCCCTCCAAAATCTCATGGCCATTATGGCTAAGGAGGGAAGGGGAAAAGATAAGGCAGAAGGTCCTCAACCACAACCGTTGATGCCACAGTTTGGAAGCCTTGACTAGCAGACTTTAAGGGAGTTCACTCCCCCTCCAAAGCCTATACATCAGGCACCAAGTTCTAGTGCTCCAGTGGGAGGAAAAATTCAAAAGCAGGGACCTAGTGCTGGAAATACACCTAGAGGCCAATCCTCAAAAAGGCCTCTGGAAAATCAAGACAAACGATTCATGCTAGGGGGTAGTTCTAGACTCCAGCCCTATGGTCAAGGAGAGAGGCCTTCATCCATTGGAGGCCAACACCCTTATGAATACACTCCTCGTGATGCTCAAGGGACATGGCCAGAGTTAGGCCTCCAACATCAACAAGTATATCAACCTCAACCTCAGAAAAAACCTCAACAGGCCCCTCAACCTCAGGCCGTTCAGGTTCAACAGGCCCCACAAGATTCAGCCCTTGGAAGGAATCAGATCATTGCCTTGCTTCAGGAGCAATTGGGTCCAGAGTTCAGGCCTATGGGAAGGCCTATTTATACAAAACCCTATTCTGATGAGATTAATGAGTCTTTTCCAAAAGGTACAGAGTGCCTGAATTCCACTTATTTTTAAGCGAGGACATACGAGAGTCCACAATCGAGCATGTTGCTCATTTTCAAGTTCAGTGTGGCGAGGCAGGATCTAAGGATGCCTTGAAACTGATATTATTCCCAAACTCCTTGACCAACACTGCCTTCACATGGTATATTAATCTGCCACCAAACTCCATCCAGGCCTGGAGGCAGTTGGAAGCCATGTTCCACCAGCAATTCTATCGAGTGGAGCCAGAGGTCACCATGGCAGACCTTTCAGCACTTTGTCAACTTCCAGATGAAGGCATGGAGACCTATCTTTCAAGATTCAAGACAGGAAGGTTCAAGTGCAGGGTCTCTTTGCCAGAAAAGGAATATGTGCGTTTAGCTCTAAAAGGTCTCAACTTTGAGTTGAAGAAGTTTAATGGCATTGAGTTTAGAGATTTGTTTGAGCTATCGGCCAAAGCAGCACGGTATGAGAAGATCCTCAAGGAGGAGATGGATAAGAGGAGTGCATTAAAAGGAACGTATTACCGAGGTCCAAATTATAAGGTAACCACTGCTGACATGGATGAAATTTCAAAATGTGCAATAGCTGAAATGGTAAACAAGAAGCCTCATGTGTTTTAAGGACTGGGGGAATAGAGCTCAAGGATACCCAATTACCTTCATTATCAAGTAAGGCTGCAAGGGTCTATTCCTTTGACATCTCCAAAGCCGAGGCAATCTTTGATCAGTTGGTTGCTGATAGTTGATCAAGTTTCCTCCAGGCCACAAGATTCCTTCTATCGAAAAAATGAAGCGCAAAGAGCACTGTAAGTATCATAATTCTTGGAGTCATTCCACTAACAACCGTATGGTGCTCCGAAATGATATCCATGATAAGATAAAAAGGGGAGAATTCAACTTTGAAGCTAAGGATCGAAAGAAGATCCTTGGAGTAGACAAGAATCCATTTCTAACAGTCCTTAACCAATATGGTGTCCGTCAATATGAAAGGCCTCCCAAGGTCTACCCCAAGGGCCAAAGTTAGCTTGGGGGCACCTTCAAGAGAGGCCTACAAGGCTGGTTACGAGGATTATGAGTCAAAAGATGAATACAGGCCTGTCCAGGGATACTTTAACAGGCTAAAGCAGCAACAACAACAGCAGCAACAAACGCCTTGGCAGCAGCGATAGTGCTCAAGATGGAACAGATCTACACCTGAGATAAGGAAGTCACCAAGGCCTAGGTGCTCACTGGTTTGTAGTGAGTGTGGCCAGAAAGTGAAATCACCAAGGCCTCAGTTGAAGAGCGTAATTGAAGATCCTTATGAGTACAGGCCTTAGAGACAGGTTCAAGAAAGGAAAACCAGGCCTCCAGAAAGTCATGTTTCTATTTTCTCCAGGCTTACCACATGCCTTGAGAACGTGCAAGAAGATTTGTGCAAGATTAGCATCACTGCCCCAACCCAAGGGAGGCCTAAGACTGTGAAGCCCCGTGTCACTCCTCCAAATGAGTGGTACAGGGTTGAGCATCCAAAATTTCCAGCAAGGCCTCCACCTTTATCCAGATCTCATAAGAGAAGGTTCCAGCAGTTTAGACAGGCTGCAAGAAGGGAAAAGGGGAAGTCCGAGATGATGGAAGATGTGGAAAACCAGGATTGGGAATATATAGACATGGAGGAAATCTTGGAGCAAGACGACATGGATCTAGACCACTTAGATGAGGCTGTGAACTTTATGACCCAAGGGAGAGAACACTCAACTACCTCGACCACGAAAGCTCATGTACCTTCAAATCAAGGCCTTCGCAGCGATGAGGGGAGCCATAAGGCCAAAAGAGAACACAAACCTAAAGAAAGAATCCTAGAGGAGGAATTTCCAGAGCTTCCCCAGCAAGTAAAACTCCTAAAGAAAGTGTAGCCGGCCCCAGGGAAGCAAGAATTTATCCCAAAGAGGCCTTTACCAGTGACAAACAAGCTAGACTCAGGGAGCAAAGGAGGCCTAAATATTGGGAAATGAATCCCAGAACCCAATAATGACGCGTACAGATTAAACAATAAAAATCAACACAAACTCTACAAGGCGGAACTAGGGTTTACCTCTCATCCGTAGACACGAACGTTGGTTGACTTGTTTCTTTTTAGAACTTGAGAGACCCGATTACTGCACAAACAAACACTGCTCGACAGTACCTCACAATCTTCTGCCATATTCCCTTATACCTCGATTACGTAGTCAAGCGTGGACTTCTACGTAGTCTCTTTGTTCTTTTTCTCACAGCCTCTCTTCTAAGTTTCTGAATGACTATTTTTGAGACCTAGAGAACAGAACGATATATTTATAGGGCTAGAGCAGGGACCAAAGGAGAAATAAATTTGGGCTCCTTGTGTAAATAAGAAAACCTAATCCCACCCAGATTCTATTCTTATTTCACAAATTATAATTCACACCACTAAAGAATTATAATTGTACTCCCGTCTTTATCTCAATTATATTTCGAGCTCCATGTTGTTAAATACTTATTAATCTCCCCACATTAAGATTACAGATACCCGTTGATTAAATGTCGATTACTAACAATCTCCCACTAATCAACATCTTATAAAATACCTTGAGACTAACCACTTAACTTATTCGATATGTCAGATACAAATATCCACCTGCAGGGTTTGACATAATCGAAACTTATAAGCTTACTCAAGGGGGTATAATCAATCCCCAACGGAACGTGGATTCCATCAATAATTAATATCAATATATATCATGCATATAGTGGCGTGACCCAACTCACCAAGACTATTGACCCAAAATAGGATCTCACTTTATAATGAATTAAAGTCAACAACACTAAATGCATATATCTATTAATTATGTCTGGATTAAGAGCATAAGCATTCATAATAACCATAAGGTTCTAATTGTCTTATAATGTTAGTACTAAAACAATTACCTTACCGCGGTCTTGTCCAATACACACAAAGTGTACTAGTACAATGAGTTGGAACTAGAACCATTCCCTGTAGTCAAGACAAACCTACTAAAATATTGTACTACAATCCTACTGATGGTGTGTCAAATTCCATCTAAGATTGTGAACCAAAAACTTATATTTCACAAGAACCGATGATCCAATCTTCTGTGTGTAAGCCGTACTCTACACACTAGATCATCGACTATGTAGAATAAAAGACACATGCACAACATACAATTATATCATGCAAACATTACCCATAAAAGATTCTCATCAAACATGAGATAAAACTGTTTAATATTTAACCAATAAAAAATAATCCGTTACATAAAAGCAAGGCTTTTAGTAAAAATTTCTAACAATTTCCCACTTAGACTCAAAATCATGCTGCCATGCATCTCACTCCCATTCCCTCTACGTGACTATTAAAAGTCTTGGCTTGTAAGCCCTTGTAAAAGGATCTGCTCGGTTATTAACTGATGCAATCTTGGTCACAGCTACATCACCTCTCTATACAATTTCTCGAATTAGATGATATTTACGCTCGATTTGTTTTTCCTTCTTATGAATCTTTGACTCCTTCGAGTTAGCAACTGCACCACTATTATCATAATATATTAAAATTG
Source organism: Gaultheria prostrata (assembly GCA_036023075.1). Classification (NCBI taxonomy): domain Eukaryota; kingdom Viridiplantae; phylum Streptophyta; class Magnoliopsida; order Ericales; family Ericaceae; genus Gaultheria; species Gaultheria prostrata. The sequence continues at coordinate 14,726 of JAXBDA010006588.1, forward strand.
TTGATTGCACCGAAGGTACCACTTCTAGATCCATCAAGAAGTTCTTGAGTCAAACGGCTTCTTTGGCTGTTTCAAAAACTGCCACATACTCGGCCTTCATGGTGGAATCAGCAATACAACATTGCTTGATACTCCTCCAACTTATTGCTCCACTTCCTAAGGTAAACACATATCCCAAGGTCGATTTACTGGAATCCTTATTTGACATAAAGTTTGAGTTTGTGTACCCACAAGGCACCAGACTGTCTGACTGGTACACCAATATATAATCCCTAGTACTTTTCAGATACTTGAGTATATGTTTTATACCAATCCAATCTAATTTTCCAGGGTTAGACTAAAATCTGCTAACCATGCCTAAGGCAAAGCAAATATCAGATCTATTACACATCATAGCATACATGAGGCTTCATATTGCTGAAGCATGAGGAACTACCTTCATTTTTTTCCATCTCCTCAGATGTCTTTGGACACTGATCCTTGGATAGATTGATTCCATGTCTGAAAGGAAAGAATCATTTCTTGGAATCTTACATGCTAAAATAAGTAAGGATCACATCGATATAGGAAGCTTAAGATAAGCTCAACATCCTTTGCTTGCAATCTAGCTTAAATTTAATCCCAAGGATGTGACTGGCTTCTCCTAAATCCTTCATATCGTATTGGCTGGATAACCACACATTTACTGTACACAACACTTCTACATCATTTCCGATGAGCAAGAAATCATCAACATATAACACCAGAAACACCATCACTTTTCCGTTGCGCTACTTGTACATGCACAACTCATCCGGACATTGTCAAAACCAAAAGACTTGATTATTTGATCAAAACGAATGTTCCAAGACCTAGATGCCTGCTTAAGTCCACAAAGGAACTACTTAAGCTCGCACAAACAGTGCTTTTGATCTTTTGTCAAAGTTCTGCATCTTTATCTTGTAGTGCCTCGTTATAGTTATAGGGTTCGGCTTATTGTTCTTCAGGGATCATATCACAAGATTCTCCCAACAACATATACCGACTAGGTAGAACAATTACCCTCCCACTACGATGAGGTACTGGTGTTTCAACAATAATTTCTTACAGTGTCTCTTGTACTATTTGGTGTTGAAGAAATCTGCACAAGTCTATTTCCTCTCAATTCTTCTAGAACAATCTTACTATTGGGCTTATGATCTATGACATAGTCCTCTAAGTATCAAGCATTGGTGCTAACAATGACCTTATGATCCTTAGGACTATAGAATAGACCAACTTTTGTTCCTCTAGGGTACCCCACAAAAAATAAACAAACATTTTTCCTTGATTCCAACTTATCTGCTTTCCCCTTCAGCACGTGTGCTGGACTACCCCAATCCCAAACATGCTATAGACTAGGTTTGCGCTTAGTCCACAGTTCTGTGGGTGTAGTTGGTACTGACTTAGATGGTACCTAGTTAAAAATGTACGCTATTGTTTCTAGTGCATGTCCCTAAAACGAAATTGGTAAATTTGAATAATTCATCACTGATCTCACCATATCCATAAGAGTCTTATTCCTTCTTTCTGCTACACCATTATGTTGTGGCATACCTGGTGCTGACAACTAGGATGTAATCCCTTCTTCTACAAAGTAGTTCCTAAATTCTCCCGAGAGGTATTCACCACCACGATCAAATCGTAGTGTCTTGATACATTTATCCAGACGCTTTTCTGTTTCCGGTCTATGCTCCCTGAATCTCTCAAATCATTCGGACTTACGGTGAACCAAATAAATGTAATCATATCTTGAGTAATCATCAATAAAAATATTGAAATACTCAAAAACAACCTCTCTCGAATATTCATAGGTCCACACAGATCAGAGTGAACCAATTTCAACGGTTCTTTGGCTCTATTCCCTTTAGCTGAAAAGGGCCTCTTAGTCATTTTACCTTCTAAACAGGATTCATAGACTGGAAATGCCTCCACTTCTAATGAACCCAAAGGTCCATCCCTAACCAATCTAAAATCCTATGTAGATTAATATGACCTAGGTGTAAGTGTCAAAGATACGTTAGGTTCAACTTAGAAGGCTCTTTCTCTCACATGGCAATCTATTAGTGTTATTCAACTCTTTTAGTTGCATCATAGGAAAGCTAAGATTACTAATGTAGAGATTGCAACCAATGAACCAGAACAGATAAAACGTTTATTTAACTTAATAACCACATAGTTATTAAAATAAACCAAAATATCCATCTTTAACCAAATTAGAAACCGAAACTAAGTTTCTTCTAATTCAATTAACATAAAGACAATCTCTCAAAATTAAATTTCTACTGCAACTGCTGCTACTTATATAGCACTTCCCATATGTAGATAAATCTATCCATCACTAAGTCTCCAAGTCTCCTGGAACCCTTGCACTAAATTGCTAACATGATTAGTGGCACCCGTATCTACACACCAAGTACTAGTAGATAACACCACTAACCATAATTCAACCACTAGTGAAAAAGATTTACCTTGATTGTTCACATTATTGAGATAAATCGGATAACTTTTCTTCTAGTGTCCTTTCTGCTTACAGTGAAAACACTTACCCTTAGGCTTTTTCACTCTACCTTTAGGCCCATGAACTTCCTGAGGAACCGTGGCTTGTTGTTGAACCTTTTTTTTGCTTCTTGTTGCCTTTCGGCTAAGAAGTTGAAATCTCTTCATCCACAAGCACAATTTTGTATTTGTTAACCAAAAGACCCCAAGCTAATTTAAAGCTCTTTCAACAATTCCGTCAAAACAATAATGCATTTTTTTATATTGTAATTCAGGCGGAACTGCTAAAAAGGCTTAGCCAGCAACTGGAGCATAATATTAACCTTAGTTTCCCCATCAATATCAGCTCTTAAGATCGCTAGTTCATTCAGAAGACCTATGATCTTCAGAACATGATCCCTTACCAGGGTCATTCAACAAATGTTATACTCCACAATTCCCACATTGCCACTTGCCTACCTGCACGATTCTACTCCCCAAACTTATTTTAGGTTATGCATCATGTCATAGGCAGTTTCTATAAATTGATGCTAATGTTGCAATACATTCGACATAGAAGCTAGAATGTAACACCGCGCCATCTCATCAATTGTAACCCGATCCTTATAACACTGGATTTCAGGTTCTGTTGCACTTTTAGTGGGTTTGGGAGGGCACACCTCAGAGAGCACAAATTCGGTCCCCAAAGCAGTCAACACAATATCCAGATCCTTTTCTAGTCAATATAATTAAATCCAGTAAATTTGTTTTCTTTGAGTATGATAACAAGTGGATTGAAAAATCCCATTTTGAATCTGAGAATCACGTAACAACAATTATGAAAGGCAAATAATAAACTTTTTGTATTTCTTTTAATTTGGTTCCCTCAACCAGTCTATTAAAAGAAAAAACATTAGCAACCCTACACACCGTGAAGAAGATGCCTCGATGGGTAGGTCCACTATTCTTCATCATTCGTGTAGATAGGCACAACCTTTTAATTTTACTATCTAGACACTAAACCGTGCCCAATAAAATTAAATAGCTAATTTGCTTCGGTCCTATAAAAAAAAGCAATGACTCAGATAGAGAGGATACTTGTTATTTATAGCAAAGTATATACCATTACCTAACCTCAAGACAATTATCATGGAGCTATCCTCTAAGGAAATAAGTACCGATGATGCCATAATTAATTTCGTCCGATGGGGAGGAAGGTCTAAAACCAACAAACAAAACTTAATTATATCATCTACATACTAGTAATGGAGACCATGGGATTTATATAAAATAAACTCTCTCTCTCCCACTTAGTTATTTAAAAATTTTGTGAGGGTTATCAAAATTAACACGTTTGCAAAAAACCGTGATCTAGGTCAAAGGCCAGTGAGTCTGTCTCACCAAAGGCTTCTATCGACACACTTTTTTTTCTTTTTTTTTCGAGCATAAATATATTTGACATACAACATATGCGGAAGCAAACATAAATTAGTAGAGTCCTTCACTCATCATTCCAACAGCAACTTGGGCTACATTTTCTCCTTGTTCACTACATGATCATAAGCTTAAAAATTATAGTACTCGGGCCATCCTTCTAATTTTGATTACCTGAAAAGGGAAAGATTTAAACAACATAAGTCACTGCTTGTGTGAGATTATGAATTATCAGAGTTACATGATCTACCATGGAATTTAAAAAAAAAACCTTTCGTCAATGAAGCATAAGTCATAGAATCAGTTTTTAATGGCTTCAACTGTAACCAAAGTTATGGCATGATCAGTTTTTCATGGCTTCAATTGTAACCAAAATTCGTAAACAAGCTTGCATATAAACATAACATGCCATAAACTTATACGATATTCCATCCGACGATTTCTGCCAACTAAGAGGGAGCGACCCCCAATGCGCATAAAGTGAATTGATCAATTCAATTGGACACCTAGCTGTGCCCCTTTCCTTTCCGCCCTTATAACACCGTTCCCACTGGTATCTTTAACGTCCCCCAGATTCAGGGACATCGTCCGGATGTATCGATAGTACTCTTTTTCAAAAGACTGTGCAAAACATTAGAATTCCATGGTATATTTGCGTAAAAAGAATTTCCTATATAAATAATCATAATTTGATAAGAACATAAATTTTTGCGAAAAACTTCATGTAACAGAGATAATCCATAACTCACCTTTTCTTTCGACGAACTCAACTTATGATCAGCTACCCCGGAGAACTCGTACCTATTCATAAAATATTCGTGTTTAATTTGTCACTACCGTTATTGATAAAATTAGGCTAAAGTTACTTCTAGCTAATTGGAAACGTTCTAAGTCGTACATGGAGTTCACTAATTGCATCATTTTATTATTATTATTATTTTTTATTCTTCTTTATTACCTTAAGCAGAAGCAATACATTATGTGCTTAAATTGCTCGAATGGAGTATCACTACACGAGTCTAAATCTTGAGCTCCGTTCGGTCCGACCACAAATCGAGTCGAACCGGGCCGAGCCACAAGTTGTGTGAAAGCTCGATTTATTTTTAGCCTTCAATTGAACTCTGACAATCTTAAGAGGTAAATTAACTTGCAGACTTATGAACCAATTCAATTCCGAATTACCTGACCCAACGAAGTTACTAATGAAGGCCTCTTTCTTTTCTTTTTTCTTTTTTCTTTTTTTCACTTTAGTTTCTACTGTGAAATTTAGAAGTGACTCTGTTTGTTCCAAAATGGAAAAAATAAGCGTGAAGGCCTGAACGTGAAAGTCAAGGCCGAGCGATCTAGCGCGGGTGTGCCAGGACTGGATTGCAGTCCGATGTTGAAAAGGGCTCGTGCCTTCTCAAACTTTGTAGAGGGTTGCGTGCCTCTTTTTGACTTCGTATCGTAGCAATTGCGTGTGACCCAAAGGGTAGAATCACACTCGGTTCGTCGCGCCTTAATGAAAAGGACTTATAATTTCCCAAACGGCTTGGAAAAATGGAAAGCAACGAGGTAAAATAAAATCAAACTTTATTAATGATGATCAATAAAGCTTGGGTACAAGGAAATGTAAAGGCAAA
>JAXBDA010006589.1:0-20272 GCA_036023075.1 Gaultheria prostrata
CAGTTTTTGATAAAAATGCTATATATAACGTTTTTATCAAAAACTGATCGGATCAAGCCCTTCCGGGCATTTTTTTTTATGATTTCTCGCGAGGGCCCTTAAAAACACGTTTTAAAAACATTTATATATATATATATATATTAATTGATTTATATATTATAAATATCGCACAGTCCTGTTTGGTTAATCTATGGTTTCATAATGAAAATCTGTGGACCAAACCGCGAGTTACAGGTTTCTAATTTTTGAATCGGTGTCTGGACCATTAATCCATGGTTTCAATCCAAAACGTACAAATTTTTAGCATCCTTACTGGAAATGCCTTGCCGGAGCCCGTTTGTACTCCGGCAACCAGTGAAACTTCTTTAGCAGCCTTCAATGTTCCTTGATCTGTATAAAAGAGCACTCGACTGGTTCCCTTGTACTACCTTTTTTCCTCAAAATTAGGCGAGGTATCGAACATCATTCTGGCCGAAAATGAAGATGTGGTTCTCTCCTCCCAACGGCTTCTCTAGAGCTGTGTTCAGAAACACGAAAGTGATAATTTCATTTGTTGCTTTTTTTTTTACTCTTTTATCGAATAATACACGCACCACATGTTTGAGACAATGTCACAACGCACCATCTATGTATGCAGTCTATTATGTCATTTTTTTGTCATGTAAAGAAGTAGCAAGTTTAAAAGAAGAAACCCGTGTGGGATTGAGAGCTATGAGACCAATCCAATGCATGTACAATAAAGTGCAAATCCATTGATATATCTGTTTTGTGTCTTTTCAACAACCAAGTAAAGATAGCATTTTTACTTTTTGGTGATGTAAGTTATACAATTCGACTAGAACCAACATATAAACTTATCAATTATGTGATTTTTCTGAAAGCAACTGAAGAGATAACTTTTACTGTTCGGTGAAAATTAATAATATTTATCCGTTCTGTATGGTCCTGGGGAATAATTTCCGACCCTCAAATTTTTGTTTTGCCACCGGTGACGGCCGTGGTGGAGGAGGGGGGTTGCACTTTTTGCTTTAAAAAACTTAGGCATAGACAGATTGAGATTGAGGTCAAATTACATCGACATGGATCTAAGCCCAAGCTCCCTATTTTTTCACTTGTTTATGTTGTTGTAGTGGGAATGTTTGAATGAATGATGTGGTTTTGGGAGTTTTGCTCTTTGAATAAACATCGTAAGGTATGCTGCCTCTCTCCCATATTGTTTTTGCATTTTCGGAAGTCATTCAGATAAAAAATTAATGCACTTTGGTGCATATTTTTTTTTCTAGTTTTCCTCCCAATCAAAGAAAAAAGTGAGCTCTTTTGATTGTTGAAAAAAAGTCTGAGAAATGATGCGCAAAAATATATTCTCTTCTCCAAATAAAAAAAGTATGAATTTTGGAAATGGACAAACAATATGAGATGGAGGCAGCATTAGTCTTTATGTTAGTTGTGGAATTTAATAATTTTCGGTCATACTCTGTGATCAGAACTATTTTCAGCATTGATTAATTCATTCTTTGTAGGTTTGTATACACGAAACTCTTGTCAGTTCTTTGGAAAGCAAGGAGACCTCGTGAAGCTCTTCAAATCTTCGATGTGATGCGTGTAATGATTAAAAGTTTTACTACTTAATGCTTATAAACAATATGTGCTTGAATATGTTTGATTTTCTGAAGTCCTCTTATCTTTAATATTGTAAGATGTATTGCTGGTTGGAATTTAACTCCAAGTTATTTAGGGAGATTGCCAAATATATCCGGATATGCCTGCATATCACTGCATCGCTGTTACACTCGGACAAGCTGGTTTTCTGAAAGAGCTGATGAAAATTATTGAGTGCATGAAGGAAAAACCTGCTAAAAGATTGAAAAACATGCGCCACAAGAACTGGGAAGCTATTCTTCAACCTGATGTGGTTGTGTTTAACGCTGTAAGAGCTCATCAGTTTGTCTAACTAAATTGTCCTCATACCCACTAATCTTAATGTTGACATAACTTCTTGATTATATCTTTGGTGGTTAGGTACTGAATGCTTGTGTGCCATCCCATCAGTGGAAGGGTGTATCTTGGGTGTTTGAACAGTTGAGAAAAAATGGTCTGAGGCCTAATGGAGCAACTTATGGACTTGCAATGGAGGTAACTGGATCTTGAAGTCAAATGGCACACTATGTGCTATGAAGTACTATGTTATATGGATGGTTATTAGTCTCACATAAGATTTTTTACAAGTGTGACGTAAGAGACTCATTGTAGGGAGTCTCAAGGAGCAGTTTTATTTATACAAATGGTGGCTTTAAAAAAACGTGGGGTAGCCATCCCACGGACATCAAAAAGAAAGCAGTGATGCACAAACTGAGGCAACATGGTAGCATTTGTTGTGTTCCATTAGAGTTCAATGCTTTTTTTTTTTGTTGCCTCACCATCAGCTAAGAAGTTAGCTTCCTTGAGAATATGAATCATTCGACGTCCCATTTGCTGTCTAGAAGGGTCCTGCAGTGAAAAATGAGAGGAGAAATCCGTAGTGCAGTATAAGGTAAATCATTAAGCAATATATGAGTAATGTTAGAATCATTTTCCAAATCTAACTTAGTAGAACCATGATCCCATGCTATTATAAGACCCATTCGTACTGCTTGAAGCTCTGCAACAAGGCTAGTTGTGGCTCCAATAGCTTGGTTTAAAATCTTAAAGCCATCGTCCAGAGCAAACCCTGAAAACCCCATCCGCTGCTTTCTGCACCATCTTGTGGTAAAGCACTACGATCATTATTTTCTGTTCGAAGAGGGAGGCAACAACTGGATAAGGTTAACTGTGAAATTTTTCAGAGGTGTTAAATGCTTGGATTTGGATTCCTTTAAAGAATGGTTTCTAATACATTAAAGCTGTGAACGCAGAGAAAACTGAGTATGTACCATGCCATTGCATCATTCACATACTAGTTTTGGAATTTTTCTAAACCATGCTACTCATTGAGTATTAAGTTGGTGTTTAAGTGGAACAGTGTTGTTTTCCCTAAAACAATTTATTTATCTGCGGGCTATATTTTTATTCAAGTCTTACAGGAATTGCTTGTTGAAAGGTAATGTTAAGGTCTGGAAAGTTTGACCTAGTGCATGAGTACTTTGGAAAAATGAGAAGAAGCGGGGAAGCTCCAAAAGCCCTTACTTATAAAGGTATGTGGACCTCCCTTTACTGTCAAGGGGATTTGGTGGTTGGTGGCTTAAACATACATTGTCTCCAACTTTCTAGTTCTTGTCAAAGCCTTTTGGGAGGAAGGTAAAGTTGATGAAGCTGTTCAAGTAGTCAGGGACATGGAACAAAGGGGAGTGTTTGGGGCAGCATGCGTGTATTATGAGTTAGCTTGCTGCCTTTGCAACAATGGGAGGTGGCAAGAAGCTTTGCTGGAGGTCAGTTTTTTTTTTTGGTACTGCACTAGCTTCTTTATCTTGGGTCATAACATTCATAGAAATGTATATTCAATATAAAAAAATATGTGTCAGTTCTATTTGGTAAATACACATGTAAATGATATGGAATTGGAGTGTGGCTCTGTGAATTATGTGGACTTAAGAGTAAGCTTTGTTGATTTTGGCTTGACGAACTGATTGATTTACTCTCGCTTATACAACAGTGATTTTGAGTGGTTTAAGCTTGGTTGATCACTTGATCTCATGCAACAGTGGCAATTGTTGGTCATCAGGGTTTTAGTCCTCCTAATAGGTTGTGCTTCTACTTGTGTTGTGAGTCCATGAAGTTTCAGGTGTTTACGGAGCTCAACGTTGTGTCTTTGTGTAGTTAGTAGCTGTTGAAATTGATCTAATTTGTTTGCATACCAGGTTTGCTTTATATTTCAGACTGATGCACTTCCTTTTGTAGCTGATACTGCTTCAGGATGTAGGTGCTTAGGGTTTGCTCCATGACTGCACGCATCTGAGATAACTTCATATTGAGTAATCATCATATGACTTTTGTAGGAACAGTAACAGAGTAACTGTTATAGATTCATTCTTGACAGAATAATATTGTATCACAATGAACAAGGTCATCAATTGGTGTCATTTCTATATTCCTGTGAGTCTGTTAAATCTACTATATACGCTACATGAGGAAAATCCATTCACTATCAAAAGTACATAACTGCAGGTTGAGAAGCTGAAAAAATTTCCTCATACTAAGCCACTAGAGATTACCTTCACTGGCATGATAATGTCTTCTTTGAAGGGTGGACACATTCACAGTTGCATCTCTATTTTCCAACATATCAAAGACCACTGCGGGGTTGACATTGGCATCGTAAATGCCATGCTTAAAGTATACGGCAGGAACGATATGTTTTCTGAAGCGAAGGAGTTATTTGAAGAGACCAAGAGTGTTAAATCTGATTCTACCTCTTCCCTTAGCGCAGATGCATATACGTACAGCATGATGCTTGAGGCTTCTGCTAGTGCTCATCAATGGGAGTACTTTGAGTGTGTCTATAAGGAGATGGCACTATCTGGGTATCTCCTTGATCAAAGTAAACATGTGTCTCTGCTTATTAAAGCCGCCAGAGCTGGGAAGGTAAACTATGTGCTACTACCTCTCTATTAAGTTGGTGTTTTCTACTTGTGTTTTCTTCCATTATTAGTTTGTTCTTCCGTCTGTCCCATATTTTGGTTGTATACTCGTATCTATGCCCATTTTGGGACATCCCAAAATGTATGCCCATTTTGAAAGTCAAATTTCCGAAATAACCCTTCCTAATCGTTATTGTATTCTAAAGTCCAAATACAGGGGCAATGTAAGTGTTATTTTATTTTATTTATTTATTTTTTTAACAGCGAAGATAATTTTCATTTGTCACAAAGAATAAAAATTGGAAATTGTACAATATGAAAAGAAAAGCATTGAGAGAGCCTCGGAAAGTGCGCAATACTCCCCTACTACTACTACTCGCAAAGTCTTAACTTACCTCAAAGCCCTTCGAAGATTTTTCTTTTTTAGAAAAGGAAAAACAACAATAACAAATGCAGTTAACTACACAAAACACCAAATGCTTGAACCATAATCAAACAGCGCCCAATGTAAGTAGTTAATGTCTCTTATTTTGAGTTTATCTGCAATTATTACTTATTCCCTTGAAAAGATGCAATTCCCTAAGGCCCATTCAGTTGCATGGAAGGAAAAGAAAGTACGTGAATGTTTAACTTTCCTGTATTTGCAATGTGTTCAGTTAGTCGGAAAGTTGTGTGACCCACATCTCTAACTTTCCCACTAGGATTAGCTTTCCTTCCCTCAAAAAACACAAGATTTTGCAGGGATCTTGCATCTCCATTAATTTCTACCTAATTAAACTAACACTTTCCAACTTTCTCTTAAATTTCTTTTATCAAATAACGCATAAAGGAAAATGATGCTTTTCATTTTCTTTTCCTTCAATTCACTATAATTTTCTCGGGAATAAATTTCCTGCACTTGTTTCTTGACCAGTGAACGGAGCCAAAAGGGACCAAGAATGTTTTACGGGGGAGTACTATTTACTGGTTGTCTTTCCCATAGATCCTGGCATGTTGAAAGAGAGAAGTACATACATTGATCTCCAAAATCAATCTGCACAATGTTGTGACAAGAAATGTTGAGGTTTTTAAGGGTTATTACAGAATCTGGTAAACTCTATGAAAAAATTATAATTAGTAACTGAGGTAAACTAAAGTGGTTCTAGGATCTTTATCCATACTTGCAAGGAAATGTTGCAGAAGTTAGTAGGTCATATATCAAAATGAACGATGTGGGGAAGCTGAGAAACAGTTCCTGCCTATATACATTTGTAATAGATGAGAAGTGACAAAAACTTAGAAGCAATACGGGGATGTTGTCTAAGAATTTTTTGTCATCAAATTACTGCAAAATGAGGCTAAATGATGCATCCACTTTGAGGCAGCCAAGGTCAAGAAAAATGCTAAAAGGACCTTAGATTTGAGAATGAGTGTAACAAGAAAATGAGAATGAGTTTACTGGCCTTGGATTTGATTGAAGATAGACCTTAGAGTCCATAATCCATATAGCTGATCTCACATAGTTGAGATCGAGATTTGGTGAAACAATAGATGAATCTGCAGTGTGACCAATATCCAGTAATTATTTGCAGTCAGTTATCACAGAACTCTGGTAATTCCAGATATTGGGAAGGATTATTCGGTTGATTATACTCGAATAACAACGTGATATGGGTGTGTTTCTGTAGCTTTTCGTCATATTTCATATGGTTCATATAGAGGCTCCAACGTTGTCACCAAAATTTTGTTCTCTTTTTTGCAACCGAAGTCATATTTTCTTTGTGCACAATTTGCTCATTGCTTTGCCGTACAGCCATAGCCCATAAGGCTACTTTAGTGCTGTATTTCCATAGTAGGTAGTCTGGAATTTGCTTGGGTTTTCTTTCCTCTGCACCTATGTTGTCTTTTTGTTTGAGCTAGAGAGTCTGACAATTTTAAGAGGTTTTTCGAGCTTCTGTTGGTTCTTTAGAGCAACAGAGAGTTCATCATGAGAATTTCCATTTTTTGGTTTCATAAATTGGTGGGTTTCCTCATTCGCTTCTAGCATGATTTTACAATAAGCTGTTCAACAAAGGAAAACTGAATAAAAAGCCAAATAATTCTATCCTCTTGATGTTGATTGTGTGCATAGTTTACCTCTGGCATAGTTATTCAAAGAAATCAAAGTTTCTTCTGTTAAACCATTTTGTTCATGATGCAGGGGCATCTGTTGGAGCATGCATTTGACACTATGTTGGAAGCTGGTGAAATACCTTATCAATCTGTGTTCACTGAATTGATATGTCAAGCAATTCTTCAACATGATTATGAAAGAGCTATCGGCATAGTCAAGGCTATGGCTCATGCTCCATTTCAAGTAAGTGAAAAAGAGTGGACAGATCACTTTGAGCGAAATGGAGACAGGATCAGTAGGGAGAGTTTAGAGGAGTTGTTGGAGACTCTCAGTAATAATGTGTTGCCTACGGAAACCACCGTATCAAATTTGTCCAAGTCATTGTTTTTTCTCTGTCAATCCGATAAGTTGGGTGAGATTTCAAGCCCAGTAGCTTTTGAGAATTCATCTGTTGACCAATCACCTTCGGCCGGTGATAAGGGGAAATTAGATTGTGGTGGAAGTAGAAATGTGCAGAATTTTTCTGGAAATACTGTGGACGTTAATGGCCAAACAAATGATAGACATGGCATTGGTAAAGCTATCGAACTTATCAGCCTTGAGGATTTGGCTCCTGACGAGACATCTGATGAATCAGCTGATGATGGTGATGACGAATTCTTGGATCACACTGAATGTGGAAACCCAGATATTGATGAGCCAACTGGTTTACTGAGTGACTCTCTTGAATCCGACCTACCCTCTGCGGAAGAAATTCTGAAATCTTGGAAGGAGGGCAGGAAAGGCGATGGTATAGTTTTCCCCTTTCAGTTTGGTGGAAAGAAAGTGCACACCGTTTCATCACAGTTTATCGAGTAAACAAAAATGCGGTTGTATGTGCACGAGGTATTTGATTCAACATCTTTATGAGTTTGTTGGTAACCTTGTTGGCATTGGAATGGAGAAAAAATAACTCACCTTGCCAGGGAAAGTAAAGGAAGGTGGTGAAGATGCAAGGAAAATTCAGGGCAATCTCAATTATCACAAATTTTACAGTTTCATTAGCTTAGGCAACTTCAGGTGGCTAATGGAAATATAATGAAGTTTAGGGCTCCGTTTGTTTCGATGTAAAATATTTTATAATGAAAAGTATTTTTGTAAAAATTCTTTTACCTGTAAAATGATTTCCACAATTTTTGTTTTTGGGTGTTTGGTTGGATCTTCAAAATACTGCATCGTGCTTCGTACCATTGGGTTTGCAATGAGCCTTCTGCTTTGGAGCGATTGGAATTGGTATATCCTTTACTCAGAACAAAATATATACACTCAGACCCGAAAGAGGAAAAGAAAAAAATTGGCAAGATGTCAACGAAAACTATAAAGGAAACTCCAGGACATGCCCCTGGAATGCTTTCAAAAAATAAGGGACAACCTTACATGGTACTACCTAAGATGCTCCTTAGTCTGTAAATGAAGTTATCTTGGTGAAGCCATTTCCCCCAATTTTTGGTTTTACCCAAAGTGCGATTCTGATGTTGATCAATTCAGTTGTTCCAATGCAGTCAATAGGTATGTTATGTATATATGAGTATATTCTACATATATCATATACGCTACAGATCCAGTCCATAGGGATTCGTCCATACTTTCATTTTCCCGATCAAATTTTCATGATCTGAACCGTTCAATGTGTTCAAAATGTGTTTTTAAGGGTCCCTACAAAAATTAGAGAAATAATGACTTGGAAGGACTTGATCCAAACAGTTTTTCATAAAAATTATATATGTGCATTTTTATGAAAAACTGCTCGGATCAAGCCTTCCCGGTCATTTATTTTGGGTGATTTCTCTCGTGGACCTTTAAAAAAACCTTTTAAACACATTGGATGGGTCGGATTGTGAAAATTTGATCGAAAAAGTAAAGGTTTGGACGGGTCCCGCATTTTGTTTGTCCCCAGAACCAGCCCCTACTTTGGGATATTTAAGATGCAAATAGTGAAGGACAGTTGACATGGCCATGCTTTTCATTCTCTGAGCAAAGACGAATCAGGCAAAGTAGGTTTCACCAAAAGCTCAACTTGTTGGGTTTCAGCAAGGATTTTTGGAAAAAAAGGATTCTCCTTAATTTGCATTGTCTTTGTTTGCTTGCGCATACAACAGTCAATTTCTCATCCCAACAGTGCAAGGCCCTCGAACAAGTACGTCAATCTAGAATCAACGGCCATCTAGAATCAATGGCCATAGAACCGGCTCTGTCTATGGCCTTCATGGAAACTGTAGCAGGTTCTCGGGGCAAGGCCATTGAAGCCGTTCTTAGTACAATCAGGTTTTAAAAAGTAGTGAAAATTTAAACCAGAGCAAAAGCCTAAAAATGGCAGGTGAATCATAAAGAGCAATACTGCACCACAGCATCTGGAAATTTCTCTGTACATATCTTCAGCTATAGTCTTCATCTCAGATTTACAAGCCTATATCCATCTCTACTCTAAAAAGAAATATATGCTTCCCCGCACAGTTTGGATATTTTCAAAGCTGGAATACAGCAACATGAGAGCCATAAAACTTGGTGTCAGAATATCTGCTATTTGAGATGAACTTTTCAGGCCTCAATTTACGTAAACATCTTTTTACGCGGTAACCAAGATTTGTACAACCTCACAATTTGGCCTTGCGGACGAATATCCCCACTCACCGATATATCTGTAGAAGGAAATCTTGTTAAGACAGTCTTAAAGAATAAAAGTAAAAGACAATGAGGAATCAGCAAGTACTTGGAATGGAGGGAGGAAAGGGAGGAGGAGAGAAGAAGCAAAACAATTTCATAATTTGTGTAGCTCTTGTTTTCAGCATACCACAACAAACCAATAGAATGAACAATTTGGCAAGATGTACTCATCTTCTGGTACCAGTTATGACTGAATTACGTCAGTCGAATGGAAGGAAAATATTTTATGCAGGTGGACCCGCGAATACATCATAATAGTAGATCTGAGAAGTAGGCATTGATGGCTAAGTGAAATTGTGTCTCGTATGTGACAACCTAAAACCCTTGTAAAGTTGTAATACGCAGTTTCATAAGGATTCATAGCCCCCTTAACCCAAATGATCAAATCAATGTGGTAAACTGATGTCCCAAACAACTGATTGACCCGAGTACCGAGAGTGCACGGATACTGGTGCAGCAAACATATATGAAAACTATGGCCCTGTTTGTTTGACTGGGCTAACAGTGAAGTGATATATCTATTAATGTAATAAACCAGCTGGGTTTTCAAAATATTTCTCGATCACTTTTTCATTGGTTGGATTCGATTCATTTGAATGGTTATATACCATACAAATATGTAAGCGAGATTCAAGGGCCCAGATTTAAGTTTTCCAAAACCCACGGTCAGGATAGTTTTTCTACAGTTCGTAAAGCTACCCTCTGCTGGCGGCTAAATCCCATAAGTCTAAAACTCCCCACTAGTAAAACTCTCCCCCACATACATGCCCTCCACTTTCTCTCTTCTCCTCTGCTTTCACCCCGCTCTTTATCTTGCGACACAATTTACACAAAACATGAAGGATGAAGAAAAAGAGACGTGCTCTTCCTAGCCTCTGCATTCTTTCTATGTTTTTGTCAATAGATATGATTAAGGTAGTTTCATCATTGGTTTCAATTTCTTCGAAAGTTCAAAAACTCCATGTGAAGAGCAGCCAAAATGATCTTGTTTAATCTTTCTTTCACAACTTAGTTACAAACAAAGCCACCGCACCTTTTCAACAAACCAAAAGGCCTCAGACAAAAGCAAAAAGCTATTCTAGTGTTACTTCACCTTTCATGTGATTAATACAAATTTTGATTGGCTTTCTTGAAGATTTAAAAGATACATCTTTTTTAAATTTCAAGAGTGGGTTATAAATTTCTGGTGCAAATGTAGTTGCCCTCATTCATAGTTTCCATCAACTTCCCTTGTCTTCTTTCCAGTGCTAATTTGAACAGTAACTACAAAGTTTGAAAATCAATCAAGTACTTAAAAAGTACTCAAAAGTGCCTCTAGGAATCAGTGGTAATCCTGATGATAGATAATCTCATTGAATTGATAGTGAGGTGATTAATAAACCACATTTCCTCAGTTAACTTGTAGGATATCAATCCAGAGGATATAGTTCCAGCCGCAAAATTTTCAAACAAACAAGAGAGACGTGATCCCTTCGATTTACAGTCCAACCCTATGATATAATTAAGACAAACAAATGGGGCATGTAAAAGTAAAATTTCATATAAACTGTACTTGGAGGAGGAATTTACCAGATACAAACTGTTCTGCAAGATTCCAATGCCTTCATCGCAGCTTCAGCAAAGAGTTGCGCTGCTTCTGCATCAGCTTCTGCTTTCTCTGCCTCCCTTGCCGCCTCTTCAGCCTCTGCAATGGCAGCTTCTGCCTCAGCAACTGCTTTCGCCGCGGCGGCGGCAGCTTCTTGTGCACTCATGCCCTTCATCTTTTCTAGCTCTGCATCAATCTGGGATTTGCTAAGAATTTGGATTCCAGCCTTCTCCACTTTCGGAGAACTTTTGTGATTTCCCTGTAAAAATAACGGAGAAGAATCTTTCTTTGCATGGTATAGTGTTGAGGGTGGCGCAATCCTGTACTGATGCTTTATCTGAAAATTCAAAGAGCATAATTTTGATCCAAGCCCAAGCAATAATCCAAGACGAAACCGCAATGAGTAAGAAACAACAATGAGACTATCAAAAGCTGAAGCATCAGTGATAGGAGAGTGCATGCTCAACTTTGAATTGCCATCAAGTTTAATTGGAAGGTAAAGAAAAAGTTCAGAATCATTCCAATATTCCATGCGATGCCAATGATTTTCAACAAATACAGAAACAAAAAAAAGCATAAATAGAGTCGGCATTCCACCTTAAGTGTGATCCAGGGAAAATTCGATATAACAGAAGGCTGTAAAGGGAAACAGCGATATTGAGTGAAGAACTAGGGTTAGAATTCCTCACGTCCCCGATAAAGCAGCCTACGATATTCAACAGAAATGACAAGCCCACACAACTTAGTAACGAAAGAAGGGAAGGGGAAGAGAATGGGAAAGGATGAAAGAGAGTGGATGGACTTAGTTCACAAGCAAAAAATCGAGAAAAAAGGGGAACTGGCTGTCTTAATTTATGAACAATTACAAAGTCAAGATGCAAGATAAATGAGAAACAACTACCAAAAGATGACAGAGAACAACTCAGTAAAGATGTTAAATGCAACTAAGATGCAGCAGCAGTTGGGCTACTAAGTCATGCCATTTCTGCAACATTTAGATGCTTATGTATGTCGTCCCAAATTTCATGAACCCTTGTCCCAAAAACCAAATGACAAGCCTCCTAGGGTTAACAACAAGTATTTAGTATTTACCACATTGAAATATCTATCATACATCACAGACCTCGATGCAACTACTGATTTTACTCCATGGGAAAAGGGACCACAAAAACACAGTGCACAGGAAATTCTAGATAGTTTTTCAGGAATAAGGCATATGAATGCTTCCAGTCAATACCTCCACTGCATCATATGAGCAAGCTAATAACAATCACACATTTACAGTTACTTCACCAGGACCAAACACAGAGCAACTAAATTACCTTTAGTAACTTTCCATTTTCTGTCAAAAGCTTTAAGGTGACCGCCAACAGCCTTTCCAAATTTTCTGGTGCCAAGTAGCGTTCCTACAAAGTCAATGATGACAATGTCAAAAGAATTTGTAAGAGAATGAAGTGGAGATCCCCAAACCCATCAACTACAGCATCTCAAACCAATATGTCAGAGTTAGGGATGTCAAGGTTTTTTAGAAGGCTTATTTGCAATTTGGAACATTAAAAACTGACATCCTAAAATATGCACTCTCTCGTCAATATTCCAAAATATTTAATTAAATCTATGCTTAGTTTCTTAAATTATAAAGTTTGGGACAATATGTGCCTATGTGGGTGTGCCACGAAATAAAGTAATAAACAAGATTTAGCATCTTACTTTCACAAGTCAAATTTGACACGAGAGGGGAGACGTCAGATGCCACCCAAGTAGTGACATTTTGGTTGGCATTGTCTCAAATGCCAATTCATCCACTTGGCATGCCATGTTGACACCTTGGTTGGAGATGTCTTTTCCAAAAATCTTTACATGTTGAAAGAAAAGTGCACATATTGGACTCCATGATCAATTTGCCAATGTTGTGATAAGAATTGTCGAGGTTTCAAAGGGTTAAAATAAAAACTAGTAAACTCTACCAGAACATTGACAATAGAAAACTGGGGTATAATGGAAGTACTTGTAGGACGTTTTCTAATACATCCATACTTCCAAGGGACAGTAGTATGACGTACTGTCATACTCCCTCCGTCCCCAAATTTTGGTCCACAACGAAACTACGTGTAATTTTCAAACTTACAGATAATGTTTACGAAAATGATGTTTTGAATTATTTTTTTTGCGCCGTTCAATAGATTTCATCAAGATCTATCAAACAAGATCCATATTGATATAAAATTCTTTTGGTAAATGGTAAGTACATTATTTTTAAGCTTATAAATTGCACGTAGTTTTGTAGTGGACCAAAATTTGGGGACGGAGGGATTATCTTACAGTGAAGGATGCAGGGGGGCTGCAAAATATGTCCTGATTTTTGTCTGTGGCCAAAAGTAGTGTGATGAGCAAGAAAATGGCAATGCAAGAAAGGTAAGGTCGTTTGGGTTATGGAATTACTAAAAAAAAAAAGGCTACAATAACTCGTCCACTTGGAGGCTGCCAAAAGGTCAAGAAAAGAGCTAAAAGGACCATGGGCGTGGATGGGAATGGGTCTACTTAGAAAATGGGAATGGCCTTGGATTTGATTGAAGATACTGCTTGTCATCGACATATTATGGTTATTATGGTCTATGTAGTTGAGATGGAGACTTGTTGACTTATATCCGAAGTGATGACAACACTTGGGTGGCTGGAATGGAACCTAAAAATAGACGTCACTACAGAACCTTATACTATTTGTTCAGCAGCAATAATACAATAGGACACTATCTTCCCAAAACAACAAATCAAATTTGGTATGTAATTGGAAGAAGTAATTTACATTTCCAAATAAAAAAATTTCATTAAAAGATAAAAATGTGGAATTCTTGTGACGTTCCTTTGTTTTTTACAGGAAACCAAAAGATTAAAAAATAGGGGAAGCAAGAAACAAGGGGATACAAAAAAAAAAAGGTACAGCATTTCCGACATATAAGCACCACAATCATAGAAGAAGCCCAATATTTCTTTCTACATACACAACAGAGTTCTGAGTTATAATGTGGTGACAGTAAAGCCAAAGTACCTGTATGTACAAGGCAATTGTAGCCCGGCTAGACCCACGAGGTTCCTTCAGTTTCGTAATGGCCTCCAATATGAGAGCATCCAAACTTCATTCATGAAAAGCCAAATCTTTAGGATAAAAAAAGTTACTAAATGAAATAAGATACAAAGGCATCCAATACAGCTTCATTCATGAAAAGCCAAATCTTTAGGAGGGACAAGTTACTGAATGAAACTAGATACGAAGGCATCCAATACAGGTTTATCAATGTGGATTGTGGAACAAGACAAAGTCCACCTCCTTAGAGAAATGGTGAAGGCGTTTTACCCCGAGATGGTAAACTTTCAAAGTCCCAGCAATGCTTCAGCACTGGACTATCAAGTGACAGATGTACAATACGTCATGTGTATTAAATAGACAGGAGTCCTAACCTAAAAGAAATGAACAAAAGGACAGAGGACGTCACATAAACAACATGAGGTTCATAGCATCCTACGTAAAAGCTTTCTCTAGCATCATTCTTAGTTTAAACATTTACAAAAACCAGATAAACCATAACGCTGACACCAAATTACAGTAGAATATCAGGTTTATTATTGGCCAACATCTAGCACCAGGCAACATGTACAAATTATAATACTGGAGCTACCTACATCTGTCCAAGTACTCGGGATACAATAGCATCGGCGGACAACTGGTGGTTGAAGGAACTCAATCGCTCCCTTCACGACTTCATAAAGAGCAACCAATCAGGGGCAACCCAAGCTTAAGGCCAATAAGAACCATTGCCTTGGGCATCCAATTTGGACAAGGCCCCCCTTTCTTAATATTTGTATTTGTATACCATAATGCTTTTGCTTTTGTGTCAACTATGAGAAAAAAACACTTCTTATTGTGCATTGTCTGGAAAAAAAATGCAATAGCAGCTCAGTTACATAAAGAAGGCCTTGTCTGGATACTACAAGTTGTTTTGCTGTCGCACCTTCTGATTATCATAGTTTCCTCTCTTTGAATGCATGTATTACTTGAACAAAAATGTTGACAATACCTATAAATATTGTCTCTTTAGAGAAATATGTTTTGAAGATCAAAATTTGATTAAAGTTTGAAAGAATTATCATTTTTTTCCCCAAACAAACTAACTGGATTAACCATGTTTCAATAGGAAAACTGTCCGAAAGGTTTGATAACCAAAATCTTTATATGTAATTTTGCACCTCGAAAAAGCAAGAAAAACAAATGCGGACAATGCTTTAAAAATGTCATTTTTCATTCAGAATACTCATTCAGGATGATTAAACACCAGTGTATACGAAATTATAAGCCACAATGGGAACGTTTTAACTCAAAACAAACGAATTGTACAGGATAATTCAATTTAAGGTAGCATGTTGATAGGCGCGCAATTGTTCACATTAGCATCCCTTAATTTATCCTTGTTAAGTCCATTTATTTTATTATTTGGAATTTAAAGTTATGTTTTTGCTTTGTAGATATTTGGAGGCTTTAATGTAAAACAGACGCAAAGTCGAATTTTACTCGGTGGCAAAGCAAAGGCTGTGATCGAATTATTAAATCAAGTGGTGCGTGGGAGCTATCCGAACAGTCAACACCCAATTTTATTCCCACCTATATATGCATGTGGTCTGTACAAGCCGAATTGAATTTGATTAGCAAAGAGATTTGATTTTGGAAGAAAACGGAAATCTCCCTATGAGAGAGAATTTCCAGCACATATCTTGTGAAGGAATGGAATCAATTGGGCCAAAGACAAATTCTCGGTATAGTGAGAATTTTGAATAAAAAGGAAACTTAGTAGCTTTTTCCTAGGAGAGAGATTTTTCGGTGCAAAGATAAGCCACTGGTTGGCTTGGGGGGCACACTAGACAGCAATTATAAAAGGAAGAGAAGGGCTAGCTCATACGGATATCACGCACGAGACACATATCACAGAACCGAGAGAAAAGACAGAGAGCAAGGCTGCCTCAATGAT
Organism: Gaultheria prostrata; assembly: GCA_036023075.1. Classification (NCBI taxonomy): domain Eukaryota; kingdom Viridiplantae; phylum Streptophyta; class Magnoliopsida; order Ericales; family Ericaceae; genus Gaultheria; species Gaultheria prostrata. The sequence goes on from JAXBDA010006589.1 coordinate 15,955, forward strand.
TCTAATGGCCGGCTAAACTCCTCCTCTAGGGCGTAGATGAAGCTTGTGGGATCCGCCCAAGGACCTACCGGTTTAGGTAAATAACTCCGAGTAACGTAGATTTTATTAATTTTGTGGATTTAATTATTCAGATTTGGTTGTGTGATTTAGATAATTTCATGTTATGAAATTGGTTTAATTTTTCCCATGCAATTGTGTATTTGATATCCGCGGTTTCAAATACTTTTTTTTCATACAACAGGTTTAATTGAATTTGTGGTAATTGACTGTGATTATACTATCGTAAGACGCGTCGTGCTTTTATACGGTCCGTGCCATAGAGACAGATCGTACTAGTAAGACGATTCGTGCTAGGCGGAGATAATCTATGCCGCTTGATGATACACAAATATTTTTAGGAGATATCGCAAGGGCCCGCGAACCCTAACAGTGTCCGGCGAATCCGAATAAGAAATCCCTACAATCGAAATAAATCAAGGTTATAAAGGGTCAAGTGGATTCGAAACCCTAGACTTTTCTCTCATCGAATCTCTTCACTTTTTAATTGCTTGTTTTTAATTTAGCTTTCATTAATTTAGGAAACCAAATCAAAATCTCTTTCTTCTCGAATTAATTTAGAAATTGATTAAAATAATTGCAACTTAGCCTTTTAATCCTGATGAGCTAATATTTGCCACTATTCGAAAGAGTAGTAGTAATTGTTCTGTATTATAAATTATTTTTGATACAAAAACGACAGATCACATGTCAAAAGGCCTCACTTTCAGATTTCGCCTCAGCCCTTCAAAAGGTGGGGCCTCCCCTGATAACTGAAGTACATAACACAAAGGGTAATGCATATTACAGTCGAAGATAAGAAAACAATATTACCTTGAAATTGGTTTCTTGGCATCACCATTCTCTTGTGTTCCACTCAAAACTTCAAGAGGCTTAGCATCAACAACTTCCGCATCACTCTCAACAATAGTGCTAAGAGCCTTGTCATCATCATGCTTCACTATCTGCTTATGGCTTTTCACTGAAACCCTAGCTCTAGTCCGAGAACCCCATCCATTCGCTGCCACATTCACATTTCTCCACTTATCCTTGCAAAAATAAAAGAACCCACATTCTTCAATTTCCCTTTTCAAAGCATAAATCATACAGAAAAAAGCAAAATCTGGTATGGGTTTTTCAACCCACTAAGAATTAATACAGAAAGCACAAAATCTGATATGGTTTTTTAACCCCCTTCAGAATTGATACAAAAAAATACAAAATCTGATATCGGTTTTTAAACCACCTTAGAATTGATACAGAAAGTACGAAATCTGATATGTGTTTGTCAACCCCTTAGAATTGATTCAATAAGTACAAAACTTTATATGGGTTTTTTAACCAGGTTAGAATTGATACAGAAAAATAAAATTTTGATATGTGTTTTTGAGATTATACCTTGAGATCGACGTTTGATCGAGAATGCAAGACACTGCGGAATTCTGGGTCTTTAAGAATTGCGCTCCATTTGCCAGCTCCATGCTTGGCTACTCCAGCTTTAAGCGCGGCTTCTTCTTCTGATGTCCACTTCAGTTTAGGGGCGCCCATCTGCAGAGAGTCCCCAAGATTACTGTAGAGAGAGAGTAAGGATGGATTGTGCCAAATTCACGCATCTGAAAAAATTAGGGTAAAATAAAACATTTTCGAAAGAAGAAAGAAAAAGTTGTCCTTTTTAGCGCACACAAGCCATCATGACGATAGGAAAGGAATGGAGTATTAACCAATATCTTTTTTTCTTTAATTAGCCGAAAACTTAAAGATATATTACTCGCTCCGTTCCATTTTGTTTATCAATTTTTGATAATCGTGTCAGTTTTTGATTATTTATATCTTTTAATATTAATCTCCAAATATATACAATATAGATCGTGTTTGATAGTACATGATTAATTCTATTATATAAAGTTTTTAAAATGGAGAAAAACATTATAGATTGAAAGATATAAGTAATTTAAAGTGTAGCAGAAAATGGAATAATTGACAAACAAATTAGGACGGAGGGAGTACTAGTAAGGCCTCATTTGATTCGCAGTATAATACTAGTATTTAAATTTGTGGGGAATTCGTGGAATTTTTAATATATTTCCTATTAAGACCCTATATATATTAAAGTATTAAACTAGGACTGTTTTTTCCAAAAACTGTATTTACACAAAAACAATTATTTTATTCAATTATGCAATTATGCTTGACCCAAAATATCCTTAGCTTAAATCCAAAAGGGAAAATTTCAAAAAAAACCCTATACTTTGACCTAGGCCTGTCAATGGACCGGATTTAATCTGATCCGATCCGAATCCGAATCCGATCCGGAAAAATCCGAATCCGATAACTCCAATCCGATAATCCGAATCCGGTAATTCTAATCGGATTCGGGTTGGATTCGGATTTTATTGGATTTTATCCGATAAGAATCTGATCTGAAATCAATTTTTAAATTTTTTTATTTTCTTAACCCACCCGTGTCTCCCCACATCTTCTCTCTAAGCTAACAAAAAAAAAATCACACGGCATTGGTCAATGTGACCGAAAATGATCTATTGAGTACCGACATCGTGCAAATTGTCCTTGCTAAAGGATTTGGCTTTTGTTAAGGAATGAAAATGTTGAAATCCGGATGATTAAATTTTGTATACTTCGATTGATTGGCTGCTTGGTATCAGATGGATCATATGAATCTGTCAGTTTATGATATTGGCTATAACATACAAAGAAAAAAACAATAATCTCAAATTTTTGAAAGACCATTTGCATTTCGTATTCGAGAAAGATTTTCGAAGAAACAGAAAAGCAGCAACTGGATGCATATGATCACAAAGTAGAAATAGAAAATCAGCAATTGGATGCATATGATGAGCTTTTCGAATGTGTGAGCACAGTGTTGGATCATGTGGGCTTTATGTTCAGCTATATGACTAGAAGGGTAGACTACGTGTCCGAGAAGTTGGGGGATGTGGCTGAAGCGTTGGACGATTCGATCGCAATGTTCGAGTTGGGTCTGTGATTAGTTTTTGCCGCGATGCCATTTTTTTCGGTTCTATAGTACTCATTGATATCGTGGTATTTATTATAGGCGGTATCCCATGCAATGCACAAACTCATAAGCTACTTCGGATTGAATTCGGATTTTCGGATTGGATATCCGGTTTTTCGGATTCGGATTTTTTATTTCGGATTTTGCGAGTTCGGATTCGGATCGGATTTGAGCTACTTCTGATTCGGATCGGATTCAGATTATACCGGATTCGGATCCAATCCGGTCCATTGACAGGCCTACTTTGACCTCAATGTCTCAAACACTCCTAAACTTAACTAAATTTCAATTGAACTCCCAAACTATCACTCCGTTATTCATTTTACCACCCACCGTCTCATTCCGTCAAATGACAAACAGAAATCGCTGAGGTGGCATTTGACGGACGTTAAATGGTGTTTTGAAAGAGAGAGTTGATATTGTGAAGGGACTAATGCTGTAATTAAACACAACCAGTCACCTGTTTATCTCTTCCAATCAACAATGGCAGCCACCGCTGCAAATCCCTCATCTGCTCCTCCATTTTCCTCCCCCACTCCAAATCCGAAAACCCTTTCCCCAAATCTACCCTCCCTTCCACCTCTAATCCGCAGCAACCTACCTCCACCACCCTCCGCCGCGGCCTCCATTATCTCCGTCGTCGTCTCCAACTCCAAACCCGCCGCCGCCGACCCTGAAAAATTTATTTCCCGATTTCCCTTGACCAACCCAGAAAGGGCAGCAAAGCCCTTGAGTGAGAAGGCGTACGTAATCGATATTGGGTTTTTCTTATCAAACTAGATCTACAATGTGATTTTCTGATAAAGAAAAAATCTATGTCGTGTTTTCCTTATTCTGATGAAGCGAGATCGGAGCAATTGGCGTTGGAAACAACTTCTGCTCTTCTTATTCTTACAATTTTTCTCTTTCTTTTGGTCTTTAATATATTCAGTACATATAGTAATTCACTAATATTTGTATTTGAGTTATCTACATTTGGATACTGCCTAGTTCAATGTAACCTGATTTTATTTTGATTTTAAATCAAAAATTGCTACAGATTAATTAGGTAGGAGTGTTGGTTTTGATTAGCTGATCTCTCTCCTCCCTATAGCTGGTAATGGGTAATGGAGGAGAGAGAGAGAAATGGGTTTAGTACCGGTAATGGGTAATGGGTAATGGAGAGAGAGAGAGAGAGAGAGAGAGAGAGAGAGAGAGAAAGAGAAATGGGTTACTACTGGTAATGGGTAATGGAGGAGACAGAGAGAG
>JAXBDA010006590.1:0-20271 GCA_036023075.1 Gaultheria prostrata
GGCTTTACATTCAGTTTCTCGCTTGATGTATTGCACTTCATATTCCTTGCTTCATGCTTGGATATGTTTTTCTCGATGTACCCTTTGTCGAGTATCAATAAAATTTGTTGCCGATCAAAAAAAAAAACATATACCGACGCTGGCGAGAGGCTGCTTAAAAAATTCGCAATGGCGACTTTTGTGGTTTTATTCATTGTTAAAAGGAAAATGCTACAATAACTACCCATGTTTGGATGTGTATGGTTTGCATCACCATAAATCATGAATAAAACCTCAAAGTCAAAATGTTATGAATTTCTATATGTGATAAATTTATGTAAAAATATTTTCGATTTGTGTAGAAAATTAGGTGTCGTGCAAGCCATAAACATCCACATATATAGGGTTTTTGGTGTAGCATTTTCCAAGTTCAATGCATATTTACTATAGCTCCCGTCGTCGAAACTCATGTTGAATGATTTATTTATACATTCTGTTAAGATGTCAATTAGGGCAACCAAAATTCGCGAACACGCACGACTGATTCTTTCGTCCATTGATTGGGATTATGTCAACCGAAAATTAAAATTTCTTGTATTTGTGCTTTATGAGTTACGTGCTTTCATACAAATTTTATGAATTTATCTAAATATTTTGATTGTTTGGTAAGAGTAAATTTTATAACGAGCCAAAACAAAACAACCAGAGAGTTCTCACTATATAAAGGCCCAAATACGTATCTCACTTCAACACGTTAGAGCTTGCCTAGTGGGCAAGCAATGCCATGGAGGATCATCTTCCGAAACACAAAATTTTCACACCTTTCTATCTCCTCTTGAATCTCAACACCTGATCCTCCTTCCGTCCCTTTTTAAGTGTGTTGCTTCGTAAATTCAATTTGTTAAAGAAATATCATCATTACTCTTTTCACATCAACTTTTACCTCCACTTAAAACATTTCACATTAATTTTTACCTCTATTTTTTAAAATTATCCTCTGTCTTTACTCATTAATTGTTTACCCATTAATTTTTCAAAAGGACAAAATAAAAATCATGCTAACTTTTCAAAACACACATTTATCAAGGGGCAGTCTAAAATGAAATACTCAACTATTGAAAAGTAATGGAGGGAGTTGCTTACGCTTTAGCTAGAACACCGGCGTGTCAAATGGCAAAGCCTCTTTCCTTTTAATCTTTGTAATTTATTTTCAAAAATTAATAAAATCTTTTTACTGTTTAAAAATAAATAAAAAATGGCAAAGTCTCTTGCTTGAAAGACTGAGCTTGCATGCATGACAAAAAACAGCCGAACCATCTACTAGAGTCCCTTTCCAATCCCTTGCCAGAACTGCTATAGTGTCACCAGGATAATATATATGTTATCTTGGAAGCATCACAATTTCTGTTAGATCGGCAAAGAGAAATTTTCTTATATTTGAATAGAAATGTGTACGAAAATTAAAGGGACCAAAGAAAATAACGGCATCACAATGGAAGACAGGCATCCCAACAATGTTGCAAGCATCACAATTGAGAAAAATATTTTCAGATCGTTGGATAGTGATTATGAATATATATAGTTGGTCGAGAGTGACTCCAATTTTATCCTTTCATGCTTTTACGTACGTTGATGTTGACTTCTCACTCATCTCATTCTCTGGATTAATCGAGCACGGATATCTCAACAAGCTCGAAAATTTATGTAAGTCACTGATTTAATGCTGTTGGAACTTGTGGCTCATATGGTGTGTATGAGAGGTACTCGTAAAAGGCCAGTGCCGAGCGGAGTGGAGTGAGGGTTGGAATAGATGTGGTGGCTATATATACTCTCTATTGTAAAACCCTATGTACTCAGATCATCAATAAACTAAATCTCTCTCCGCTCCCGTGGACGTACCCGGTTTTGGGGAACCACGTATATCTCTGTGTTGATTGCTTTACTGTTTATACTCGTATATCGTGTACGTGTGTGAATCGATCCTAACAAATGCACTCATAGCATAAAGAATCATTCCATTTCCAAATCTTTTTTGTTGTTAAAACTATATATATAGCCTCGCTGTGCCCACGTTTATCTAAAAAATGAATGAACGATTCGAATGGGATATTATTCAGGAATAAAAGGCAAAATACATTGAAAGGTGCATTGGAAAATTGCAAAATCTCAAAAAACAGAAGTTCAACAATGCACTCGAATTTCATTATAAACAATGATTTATTACACACAAAGAATAAAGAATTTCATGTCCAAACAATTCACCTTGTTACGCCAAGGTTTTATTGAAAGAATTAATAAAAGAATAAATCGTCCAAATGGGACATTACTCAAGAGCAAAAGAAAAAGAAATTGAAAGGTGCATGAGCAATATTTTGCGCAATCTTAAACAAACGAATTCAACCAATAATCGAGAACTTTAGTTTAAATCCTTTGAGGATTTGCAGAGACTCCGTGCGGCGAATTCATATCGCGCTTTCGCTTCTCTCGGGATAGTAGTTTTGCAAACCTGTGACAAATGAAAATTGTTCATTCAACTATTCAGGCATATGTAATAGAAAAATTACAAAAATTATATCATACATGATATATATATATATATATATATATATACCACTTTTTGTGGAGACTTAAAAGGTATGTATACCTTATGAGTGCTTCTTCATTAGTCTCTGTATCAGAAGGCTTAACGAGACCTGTCTCCAAATCAACCCTAGAAACTGGCTTCTTCAATAATCCTTCCCCAACTTTTACTAGATCTTCCAAATTTGTTTTTGTAGCAATATCCACAGATGATACTGCACCGGTTAAAGAATCATCCTGCAAATTGAAATTATTTATAATGTCAAATATCAAAGTATTAAATATTGACAAAAAAATGGGGAATTTTTTGTTGTTTTATTTTTTTTTTCAAAATTTTGGGCAGAAAAATATATATATTATTCGAATAGAATTCATTAATGTTATGTGTTTGGATGAGAGGAAATAGAAGATTTATAAGCGATTGTGTTGTGATGGGTGGGATGAATGAAAAATAAGAATATGTACACAATTTGTGAAAAGTTTAGAAATAAAAATAAGGTATTTAAACTAAATTTGTTTGGTTTATTTTTTAGTTTAATAACTGTATTAGTTTTAACTCTTGGTAGCAATATTTAATTTTCGGACTCCTCTTATTGTGTCGAATAGCATTAAAATCCAAACAAAAATAGAGAACAAAAATGCAAACCCAAGTGTTTGTACAAATGCGATCCAATCACACGTACCTGAATCCGAAGGTAATTCTTTTCCGAGTGTAGGGCTTGGAAGACCACACTAAGATGGAAATCAACCATGTCGGCACTGGCTTGGCTAAACACATCAATCAATGGACTGGAACCATCATTAGTTAACCAGCTCAACAAACCCCATTTTGCAGCATCATTTGCACCATGTTTCTCTTCGGTTTTGGCTGTGCCAGTTCCAAGTGAAATAACCAGAAGGCGACCGTAGTCCATTGCCTTTATTGCAGAATAGTCTGAATTTCCCCTCAAGATCTGCTTTGTTACCTCCCCTATGGCAATTAAAGTCTGAAACACAAAAACAAAAACCACATAAAGTTGGACTGTGTTTGAAGTAATTTAGATGTAATTAAAATTTTATGGTTCAAAGGTGACAGTTATCAAATTTTTGGATACATACGGGATTATTTGCAGCAACCCCACCATCAATTAGGTTGAATTCTCTCACTTTTCCATGGGAGTCTTTGGTGTCAAAGTAATGAGCGGGAAGATAAGTTGGCGCGGCTGAGGTTGCGATGCATATATCTGAAAGTAAAGCATTCAAGCTTGGCTGCTTGTTCTTCGCCTGTGCAATGAAATCCAATTAGTCCCTTGTCAAACGTTCACTTTGAAAATCAAGTTAATAAAATAACATTGCGTGTGGAAAATCACTTTTTTAATTAATAAACTTTTTAAATTTCTATTTAAAATTTTTATTTTATCATCTAATCGATTTTGAAAGAATTTTGAAACATATCCAGAAATTCTAAATGTAAGCCAAAATAACCTAGAAATTTCGGCTCACTTTTGTCATTAATTAACTTTTTTTGTCAAAATTAACTTCCTAAATCTGCAATTTCTTTTGTTGAGACATAGCTAGAAAGACAAAAACTAAGTTGAATTGAAAAAGGTAATTACAAAGGATAAAACTAAGTGAAGATATATAATATATTGGTTATACTTTTTAAGATATTAATTTTTGTTTTGATAAAAATTATAAGTTAAGATGTATTAATTTTCTTTTGATAAAATCTAAAAAAAATATGGTGGAAACCAAAGACACCGTAATCAAGTACAGAGAAACAAAAATAGACCTCGTAGGAGGAAAAGATGGTTGGCTGGAGTTGCTCGATATCGAAAGTAGGAATTGCAACATTAGTCAATGTCTGGTTCAATCTCGTACTTCCTAGTTTCTCCTTAACGAGGTTATGCAGATACTTCCCGTCATATTTCGGTCCCGTTAGGGCTTTGATCAACTTTGTAGTATTAGGAAACGGAGAGCTGCATGGCCAAAGTTCCAAACATGTTAGTAAATATATCATGCTGTAGCTAACCTAACTATTCTTGTACGCGAATAACGGCACGAACCACGAAGATCAAGAGTCGAGGACAAAGATAGAGAGTAGCAAAATTTTTTATTTATTCTTACTTGACTTGTGGGAATATTTTAGGGCAATTTTCAAGGTAGAAGTCCTTGATATCTTTAGCAGCAAAAACGGGTCGATTCTTCTCGTTAGGTGCAGTTAACATGGCTGTCACAAGACCACCCGTGCTTGTTCCTGCGATCATATCAAAGTAATCTGCGATTCTGGCATCCTCTCCATCCAGTTTCTGCAAATCATCAAAATAAACACGAAAGTCAAAATAAATAATTTTTTGCTAGAGCTTTATGGGAAATGATATCACTGCATGAATTGTTGGTACTTGGTAGGATTCGAAAATTCAATGGGGTGTAATACTAATATGCATGCACATGCATGGCTTGATAGAAAACATTAGTTAGGGCGGCAAAATAAGAACGGAGTTGAATTTCGAATCTCTTTGCACAATCTGCCTACTAAGAGCATCTCCAATCGACACTTAGCTTTTATATAAACTCGACAAGGGTACATCAAGTTGAAAAGAGCTGAACCCCAGAGGAAGAAAAAAGACATCCAATAGATAATTGGATGACAGGATAAAAGCAATCCAGACATCACCTATTACAAGAACGAGCTGGAGGCGATGAAGCAAAGTTTTTGAAAGCATTTAAAACCATGCAAATCATTTAGTTGTTGTGGCAATGTTTGAAAATATTGTCAAGATATTCGTATTGTTTATATACCTGAAGCTCAGACTCTAGAAAGTTGAGTATTGTTCCGGGGATAACCCCTCTTATTCCCCCTCCGTCGATGCTAAGAACAGTGATAAGTTTTCCATACTTAGGGGGCTGAAGCTGAAGGGGTGACTTTTGTCCTTCCATGTCTAACTACAAAGTGCGCAAGAGAGAAAGAGAGAGAGAAAACGAGAACAAGAACGAGAATGAGATCGAAACAAGAGAGGGGTGGAAGTTTTGATGACAACAAAAATTTCCAAGTATTGAAATAGCCTTGGAGAGAGCTCTAAGTTTCTAACAGTCTGATGAGTACTACACATTGCTGATAATGGGAGTATTTATAAGCTCTTGCATGCTTTTCGTCGTGCAAGTTGGACCAACTATGCATCACAGGAATGTATAAAGAATTGGTCAAAAGTGCAACACACTGCTAGTCCCTTTCACGTACTGCTAGACTCCAGCTTTCCTTTTTGCAGCAAATGAAAAATGGTCACCCTTTGGCACTAAACAAAGAGACTTGTGGTTGAGAATTGTAGGTATGACTTAGAAAATTCCGAAAAGTGGAGAAATTAGGCCAATTGGCGGAGTTTACGACTAGGGTTTCATTTTTTAAACAGAACATATATGAAATGGTCAGTTTTATTAATCAAATATCGAAATGGTTAGTTTTATTGTCATTGTCGATTTTTGCACATTGGGAAACAATCTGCCTTGTACGGAACAAGTTCAATGCATCTCGTTATTCTTTTTTGCAAGGGGTTGCAGAACTTTAACGTGTAACATATAATATTGACTCAGGTGAGAAATCGCTTAAAAACTTCGGGAAGGCGACTTTTGATCCGTTCATACAAAAGGCTACAGTTACCCATATGTTTGGATGTGTACGATATGCATCCCCATAAATGAATTAAACCCCAAAGTTGAAATGTTATCAATTTAGCTTATCTACTATTTTAGTTCCTATAAAATACACCAAACCACATAAGCATTTTTCGTCATTAATTTAACAGAAGGGCAAAATTGAAATTCGTCTGAAACTATAAGGACGAAATTGACATAAAATATTTTGTAAGGATGAAATTGAAAATTGATTTATTTTGTAGGGATTAAAATAGTAAATAAGCCTATGAATATTTCTGTCTCATAAATTTATGTGAACATATTTTGAATTTGTGGAGAAAAATAGGTGTCGTGCATACCATAAACATCTTAGGGTTTTTGTTGTAGTATTTTCCAAGGATTATTTTTTTCCCTTGAACTGCAAAAATGGTAAGAGGGGGCAACAAACATAGCAATCCCCTTTGGACGTGACCATAAGAGCTCCGGACCCACTATAGAATGTCCATTTCGAGCCATAGCTAATGTCCTAAAGGACAGACCGTCACCACAACACTACCTAAGTACAAGATGGTATGTGGCACCAACTTCACAAAGACGTTCCAAGGGCGAGGCTCGAAACCGAATCATGTCTGAGGAGTGGGATATACGCCTTATCATCCAGGCTTCCACCTTCGGTGGTAGCATTTTCCAAATTCAATGCAGATTTATTAGCTCCTGTCGTGGAAACTCATGTTGAATGATTTATTTATTACATTTTGTTAAGATGTCTCAACCGAAATTCACGAACGCCACTGATTCTTTCATCCATTTATGATTGGAGCTGTATCATTCAACCGAATGAAGATTGATATGTTCGTGTATCGTATGAATGATTAAAGAACATGGTCATTTAGTCGTGTATACTATTCTTGATTTCTTCGATCTTTCTGGATATTTCTTAAAATTTAAATGTTGTACCATTTCTCCTCCACCTTTCGGACAATCCATACAGAATTTGATTCCGGTGTTTGTTGCTTCGTTAGAGCATCTCCACTCTTTTACCAATTTTTTTACCAAATTCAAATTTGAGTAAAAAAACCTCAAAATCAGTCATCCACTCATTCACCAAATTTGATTTTACTCAAAATTTTCACCAAATTTGTTCATCACCAAATATCCAACGGCTCAATTGTGGTGAATTGTGGTGGCAAGCGGCGTTGTTGACTGGTGGTGGTCAGTCAGAACTTGTGGTGGTGCTGGTGGTGGTCGGTCTGAACTCGATTGGAACTCGCCGTGGTGGTCAGTCGGAACTCGTGGTGGTGGTCGGAACTCGTGGCGTTGGTTTTTGCTAGTGTTGGTCTTTGCTGGTGTTGATGGGATGATCGAGTGAGGAGGGAGGGAGAGAGAGAGGATGGTGGTGGGGGATGAGTTGCAGAGCCACAGAAGGCGGTGGTACTGGTGGTGAATGGCTGGTGTAGGGAGGAGAGGGAGGAATAAGGGTGTTTTTGATTTTTTTTAAAACAGATCGGAGTAAAATATAGGTTCTCCATTGGATTGAGTCATATCAAATGAAGCTTTTACCCAATTTTTTACTCAAATTTGAGTAAAAATTTGGGTAAGGAGTGGAGATGCTCTTATGCATGTGCGAAATATAGCCTAGATGGCAAGGGTGAGTGAGCTTGAGTGTTCCGTAGATCCCGTACACAATCCATTCAGGTTCAAGTCCCGCAAACTGCGGGACATGTGTGGAGGACCCTTTGTCCATCTAGTAATGCTGTAGTGATGAACTCTCCTTTCCGGGCAGTAGCTATAGATGACTCAAACCGAATATTACACAAGCGGGTTGAAAACCCTTATGGTCATGCCTGAAAGGATTTGCTACACTGGTCGCTTCCTTCCAACCATTTTCAAGTTAAAGAAAACAAACAAACTAAAGAGAGTGGATTTATAATTACCAAAAAGAATAAATCAGAATTATTCAGAGTAGTGGTTGCATTGGTAGATAAGTTGTTTGACTGTTAGGAACTATGATTCCAAACTAAAGAAACCGTACACTTTATGGTGATGAAAATAATACCATTAGGGTCAATCCAAGTTTAACTTTATGATCTACATACTTTCCAAATTCTATGCAGTCAAATTTTGCAAGGTCGGAAGTCCAAGTTTTGGTTCAAGTTATTGTTTTTTAAAGACATTGGTTTGATCATCAACTAACCGTGTTAATTAAAAAAATAATAAGTAGGTTAATGTTTAATCTTTCACGGAATAAAGATTAGGTAAATTGATAAGATTGATAGGGAATAAACTTAGATAAATTGAGTAAAACATGGCGGCCATATATGGATCGGGGAAGTCGAACGAGGAAGAAGACCGGTCAGCTCAAGAAGTTTGACGGTGACCCGGAACCTGGATAATCTCATGTGATCTCCTTCCGTTATTCTCGTGGGAGGAGCTCGTTTGGGCATCAAAAAATTTAAAGAAACGAGTTGAAATGGAAGAGGAGGATATAGCCAAAAGGGAGGCTTTCTGCTCTTGATGATTTGGGTGATGATGCTTGAAATTTTGAAGATTTGGACGATGATGCTTCTCTTTCATTGGAATTTAAATTTATGATTCCTCGTCGGTGGGTGGGTGTTGTGATCTTTTTGGTTTTGTGGTTTTTGGGTTTAGGTTGTTTGTGGTTTTCGGGTTGTTTTAGTAACTGTGCATTTTTTTGTTTTTGGGTTTGGTTGGCTCCTTGCCTTCCTTGGTTTTGGTTTTCGGGTGGCGTTTTCTGGTTTGTCCGATGTCCATTTAATCTTTGCTTTCTTTTGCAAAGGTTAATAAAATCTTTTTTGACGATTGAAAAAACAATATTCATGTTCCATTGTGATAGTGCAAACCATTATTTTAAAGGTGTACATGTGTATAGAAAATCAGGCTATATATATAGTAAATGGAAATTTTATTATCAAAAAAATAAAAAATAAAATCGAGGACAATAGGAGATTAAAGATAGCATTGAAAGAGCTTCGCAAAATATAAGAATATAAAAACAACTTTGTGCCGTGCAAGCCACCAAATCTTTTATTTTATACTCCCTCCGTCTCAATTTGTTTGCTCACTACGAAACTATGTGCAATTTTCAAACTAAAAAATAATGTACTTGCAAAAGTAATTTTCTAATCAATGTGGATCTTGTTTGATAGATCTCATTGAAAACTTTAATACGGTGCAAAAAAAATTCAAAAATTATTTTGATAAATACATTAATTTTTTGTTTGAAAATTGCACGTAGTTTCGTAGTGAGCAAACAAATTGGAACAGAGGGAGTACAAGTTAATTGCTAGTATTAAACAAGTTTCGTGCACACAAGATATCCAGGAACAATTTCTATAGGAGCATAATATTGTAGTACGTTACAAGTGCATAATGGGGTGCTTACTTCTAATTTGGTTGTTGTTAAGGAGTCAGAGTCGGTTCGGAATGTGATGGTTGTTGACTCTCTTGATGACGACCAGCATGTGACCGTTAGCAAGGCAGATTCGTTTGGGAGCAGAGTTGACGATTCGGTTTCAAACTCTGACTCTTTAGTGGGGGATTCGAGTGAGGATCTTGACTCTTTCGAAGATTATGCAGCCGAGAGACTTATGAATTTAACTGGGAACAATAGTGATGTTAATCATTTGGTGGACACCACGGTCAAGGGCACTATTTGCTTGGAGGATGCTGGAATGGGTAAGGGCTCCACGGAGGGGAAGCATGAGGGGCTCCAAGGTGACACTGTGGTTCATGGTTCAGTCGAGGATGTAGTGAAAGATGCTAAGGGTATCCATTTAGTGGTGGATCTCAATCCTACTGATGTTGTGGAAGATTTTGGGAAAGGAAATTGGAAACAGAAAAAGATTGAAGATCAGTTGGGGTTCCCAAAATCTAAGAAGAAGGGTCGTCGAAAATCGAAAAAATGTATAGTGTTCAGATCTGCTATTGCTGTTGCTGCTTTATCTGTTTCTTCTGATGGTATCAACAGGATTCATCTTAATGCGACTCAAGCTGCTCGGTCTATTAGCAAGATCTTGGAGATGAAGATTATGTAGGGGATGATGAGGAGATCATTAGCAGTATTTCTGTTACAAGCTAATTCTGTCGCTAGTGGTGTTTATTTTGGGCGTTTTGGTTTATTTGGGGAGTTGGTTTAGGGAGTTCGGTGTTGGGAGTCATTTTGGGTTTTTTCTTTTGTTTTTCTTGTTGGGGGTTTTGGTTGGCTCCTTGTCAGTGCTAGGTTGTGTCTTTCCCTTTTGGTTCCTTGTGACAGGTTTCTCTTGGTGTGAGGGGTGTATTCTTTGTGGGTTTGCCCCTTCTCCGTCTTGATGTCTTGTTGCTTTGATCCATTTAATCTTTGTAATTCGTTTTCAAAGGTTAATAAATTTTTTGCTCTTCAAAAAAAAAAATTTTAAAAGGACTTGGGTTCCCGTAGTGAGTCAAGCCACTATGTCTCCGTAGTGACCTCAATTGTGGGTTCTAAGGAATCTTTATTTGGGATCGGAATCGTTCATTTTTTCAAGAATGTTGAGCACACCATTGGTACAAAAAATTATGATCATCGGAGATTGGTAGAAACACACTTGAGACAAATTTGTCTTACAGTGTATTCTCCAAATGATAATGGACATCCATATAAATGGTATCCGAACATATGGCTACCAATATCCAATTAATTTGATTTTTTACATGAATGATCTACTCAATATTTTTGACAAATTGTGCGGTTCCGATTCTAAATGAAGATTTCAAAGGGCTCACAATTAAGGTCACTATAGGGATATAGTGACTTGGGTCACTACGGGTACCCCAAATCTTACCCGCGCGAAATCCTGTTAAAAGAGTATATTTTAAGAAAACTTTGCCTCGTTCGTGTTACTATCAACATCGGATCATTATCATTTTTGGCATGATTGACTAACTTGACGAGTCAAATAAAATGAATAGTTTGAATTATATAAACGGCCGGCACACAATGAACCCCACGATAAATGCACAACAACCTGTTGTACCATTAACTCACAACCTGAATCCGATGTCCAGTTGGAGGATCTGAGTTTTTCTCTGTGAGTTCAAATTGACCTCGGTGAAGGATACCATGCTACATTAATACACCATGCATAAATAAACAAATTCCGAACCCTATTACAATTGATAAAAACATACATGCTTTGGTGGCCGGATTATAACATCGACGTGAACGAAGGCGATAATGCGACATTGCACCGGAAGAAATCCAGCGTAGGCGCGTACGTCTGTCATCCTTCAGTTTTGCGGGGGCGATTTTAACTGTCGAAGCCTCCTTTCATCCGAAAGTATTTTCGCAAATCTGTATTGATATCACACATATACAGAGAGCATGAGCATGAATTTTGATAAACCTTTAAAGGCTTGAGTTTTGACTGCCTTTAAACAATCTTTTCTCCTACTTTATTTTCTGGAACTTTTAAATTTTCAATCTAAGTGATGTCACTTTTTTAGTATGCATGACATCAGTTTTATGGGTTCCACACCATTTTAACCAATAGGAGAGAGGGTTTTGTTCGCCCTCGTTTAAGAAAGGTGAACAAAATTGCAGTTAAGTAAGAACCACTTTTGACGGATAGACAGAGAGGAGTACAAAAAATAAGGGAAAAACACAAATTTGCATTCATGTATAACATCATGTATACGGAGAGCATGATTATAAATGTTGACAAACACGAATTCGTTTAGCAATTACTTCCTCCGTCCCAAATTGTTAAGCCACTTTCACTTTTTGATTTTTTCAAACAATTGTCTATATTTCACAATATCCATATTTAATATAAAGTTAATTGAGATCAAATAAATTTAATGGAGATCGATCAAACAAAATCCATATTTAATAAATATATATATTATAAATTAAAAGACGTAAACAATTTTTTGAGACGTCCAAAAATAGAAACAGACCCAACAAATTGGGGTGGAGGGAGTACCAATTTTTAAAAGTACGAGAATTGATTCAAGTTTTCAACACTCTTTTTTTTTATCCAAACACACTCTTATTTGTTTTTATTGCGAGACACAAAACGATTAATCTTTTTTTGTTTTGAAAAAAGAATGTTATGAAGAATAATTTTTTACTTTTACATGAAATCCAAACAAAATAGTAATTGGAATGCATTTAGCATTTTAGATATATGCAAGAAGAGTGCTAGAACTATTTGGCATAATATTTCTTTGATTATTAACATACTTTTTCAAAGCATGCTCATTTGAGTCACCATTTTCGATTGGCTCCGTGACTCCTGTCTCCAAGTTTACCCTTGAAACCGGTTTCTTCAATAAGCTCTCTCCAATTTTGACAAGTTTTTCCAAATTCTCCCGTGTAGAAACATCAACCGAAGCATCTTTTCCACATAAAGTGTCTTCCTGAAAAATTGCCAGGTCATCCATCAATAACGTACTACCAAGGTTATGAATACGGTATCGATTTGGATATCGGATTTCCAACTAGTACGATACGGTACCGGTACAACACAGGATGCTTGATACATAGATGTCCGGCTACAAATATGTTTAGAACCGTACGACGTATATTGGTTTTATGTGCTTCATGTGAGATCCATGCACACTGACTTTGTCCAAACATATATGTAGCACTGCTCAAGTTAGGGGTGCCCAACGGGTCAACCCATCCGCCCAATCTGTCTTGACCGATCAAACCAAACCGTGTCCACGAACCTACCCGAGGTATGTTATGGATCCTAATACTCTTGCTTTGGCAGATTCGGTTGGGGTCCAATCCGCCCATAATCCTTCTTCGATCCGCCCAATCTACTCGATCCACAACCAAATTGGCCTAACTTTACCTTACTCACAGACGGGTGCGGATGGAAAATTCGACAATCCACGACGAGCGGACCGGTTTAGGAACAGACCCGATCCGTCCAAAACTGATCCACAGACAGGCCTAGTAATTGATTGCATGTTAACCTACACTACATTAAAGTTTAACGAACCATGTATTTTTCTAAAACCAATTTTTTTTTCATCTGGCAAAAAATTTCATTATTCAGATTCAACTTGACTCGAAAAATAGTAAACTGGAGAAAACACGAAACCCAACACGAAATACCAATTATGTAAAAAGAGAGGAAAGTTGCCTTTTTTAACGTTAATAGACTTTTCTTAAAAAAATTGATCAACCGTCATAAATTTCCTGGTTCCTCTATCGAGATGAACTCGAAATTAATAAAACTGACCAAAATTCATCAATATTTGCTATAACATTTTGACCAAAAAATTGTATTTTTTGACACAATACTCCCCAAAAAATAAAAACAAACAATTCTTAAGATAACGTAAACACAGCCAAAAGAATCGACGGGACGAAAATAAAGGACTAGAAGACGTACTTGAATTCGGAGGTAATTATCTTGAGAATGAAGGGCTTGAAAAAACACAGAATTGTGAAAATCAACCATATCAGCACTTGCTTGAGTAAACACATCAACTATAGGGCTAGAACCCCCCTGCATTAACCAGCACAAAACACCCCATTTGGCTGCCTTTGTAGCATTGTACTTCATTTCCACCTTTGCCGTGCCAGTTCCTATTGAAATCACCAGAAACCGGCAGTAATCCATGGGCTTAACGGGAAATAAATCTTGATTCGCGCCGTTTAAGGCTTGCTTTGTTACTTGGCTTATGGCAACTAAAGCCTGGAAATTAAATCAGTGCACGAATTTAGTAATCCATAAGAACAGGAAACATGATATGCAAGTAGAATTTCTGCACTTTAAGTGCCTTCAAAATGATGTTACGACCGTGGGGGATGATTCTACAGTGGTTTTCCTCAACACAAGGTGAAACTCCTTCCTCTCTCGTTGGAACTAAAACCATGAGCAACCGGTTAGTGCCACCGAGACTAATTGTCTGAGGGCACTGTGATGTCCAAGTTAGCAAATGGAGAGAGAGAGAGAGAGAGAGCAACTTGACAAGACTTTCAGATCTAAGTCTGTGACATCTAGGGTTTATCCCTTTGTATTTTTAGCCTCCTAAGTATTTGTTCTCCAAGTTACGCGTGCTCATCCACGTGCGATGACGTCACCTGTCATCATACTAGGCACATGGCCCTCCACAAATCTCAATTAACCATTTGGTCACGTGTTGATGACATCACCATAACCCGCTTCAGCATGTGCCCTTATGTGATAAGGCACTTGAAGCTTCCATAGGTTTCACTGGCCGTCTCCAAGTCAGACCACGTGTCGGACCGTGGGGTCGAGCTCTCGACCTAAGCCAAGCCCTCGGCCCTCACATCCAGAATGTTGTTCGACATCGGCCTGCCCAGAGCCCTCGGTCCATGTGGCTCTCGACTAAACCGCCACATAGACCCTCTGGGCTTCCCATCATGAGAGGTCTTCCTGGGCCGTCAGCCCAACTAGTTCAGCCCATTATGGGCTGCTCTTTACCCTCAGGCTTTGGGCCAAACCCGACCCGTCGGGGGTCGGATTCGGCCCACTACACGACATTTCATTGAAAATCCAAAACTGAAATCTAAGTAGTTGTTGCAAAAGTGCGTCCATCACCAGGTTTTCCCCACGACTTCGACTTTTATGGAACCCCTACTAAAAGAATTACTTTTGCAAATGTTCGGTATCAATTAAATTCCAATTCTCTAATTCAAATGAACCAAATTAAATACAGGGGACTATGTTTATGAGCAGATTAATCAAAACAAGTATCTCAACTACAATTTGGTAGATTATAATTGTACGTACCGGATTGTTTGCAACAACACCACCATCAACGAGATTGAATTCTCGAACATTGTCTTCATCATATTGGTTCTTGAATTTATAGGCCGGAAGATAAGTTGGAGCCGCTGATGTGCTGATGCAAATGTCAGACAATCGAGCATCTAGAGACGGGAATTTCTTCACCTGCAACATGAGTTTGAAATTGCGAAATTATTAGCACCCGAGGATTTTACGGCAATCTTATATATGTTAGTAATGATTTTTAATTTGAAATTATTTTTGTAAAACTTTTGCCGATAACAATTTTGGAAAAAGAAAAAAAGCCTATCAGTTTTTATATTTTACTCGTATTTGGGAAATAGTTTCAAAGAATAATTGTTCAAGAATTTTCCGAGAAAAACAATCTAAACTCAAAATTGTGAAACATGGAACGTTACCAAACATTTTTTTAATATCCTCAATATTTACAATCTCCAATTTTTGATATTGCAATCTCTATTGTTTACACTTCTTTGCCTAAAATCTAGAGAGAGAGAGACCTCATAGGTGGAGAAAATGGTTGGCTGCAAATGCTTGACATCAAACGTCGGAATGACAACATTGGTCAAGGTTTGGCCCAACCGTATCTCTCCGAGTTTCTCCCGAATAATCCGATGAAGGTATTTTCCGTCGTACTTGGGTCCCGTTAGTAATTTCACCATGTTTCTGATTGATCCAAATACACCCCTGCCATAAAAAAAAAAACATACCCACACACACAATACAAAAACAAAGGTTGATTAATTAGCTAAATGATTATGAAAAGGAATAAGATTTACAAAAACAATTTGCACAGAAACACTAATTTGTAATAATGTGCTAGCTAGCAACGTCTTAAAAACTATAAGCCACAACGGCACTGGATTTCATTTATGATGACAGAACACAAAAAATCATGTGATTCGGAAAAGAGTTCTGTTAATTTGTGCTACCTCTGTCCCAAATTATTTGTCCTAGTTTCCTTTTTTGGTTGTCGCAAAACATATGGTCATATCAAAAAGTTAACAAAGAAAAATGTGTACTTTTATTTTTTAAGTATAATCATGTAGTTTTCATAAAAAAAATTATATTCCTAAAATGGGACCAACAATTTGGAAGGGAGGGAAAATATAACTTTGTTAATTCGAAATGGTAGGACATGGCATCTGTTAATCATATATACCAAGGCCTCTACGAATTTAGAGTACCTCTTTTGTGGGAAGATCTTAGGGCAATGTTGGAGATAAAAAGATTTGATTTCTTTAGCGGCAAAAAGAGGGCGGTTATTCTCATTTGGAGCAGTTATCATAGCCGTCACGAGTCCGCCTGTACTTGTGCCTGCAATCACGTCGAAATAGTCTGCAAGTCTTGCATCCTCACCGTCGAGCTCCTAGTCAATCAAAGATAACGTCAATAAAAGTGTCAGTGTTCACACATTTTAGGTAGTGACATTTAATTGGATTACACATATATTTGTTTCAAATCTTTTCTAGAGATTTCGCTAATTTTAAGTTATCGTTCGATTTGTCTAGATGGTGACTTACATGATCATACGGTTCAATGACATTAACCTTCCTACAGAAAATATGTAAAAAAATATGACTATTAGCAAAAGAATAAAATCAAATTTTGGTGTTGTTCAAAAATTGTGTTATTTTTCAAAAAATATGTCCAAAAACATTACAAAACAAATGCTTTCGAGGATAAGAGTATTAACCTTCCTGACAACAAACATTACACAAAAGGCGACAATTCACAAAAAAAATTGGGGTTGTTCTGAGAATTTGTTTTTATTTTTTTTTCAAACGAGTTGTCAAACAAAAGAACAAATACACGTGGTTCAATGATATTACCCTTCTTTAAAACAAAAGGAGTACAAAAAAAAAAAGTGGAAATTATTTGCTCAAAACGTAAAATAAAAAATGGCGCCTTTCAAATTAAAAAGTGGGTTCGTTTTTCAAACAAATTGTTCAAAAAAAGAACACATAAACCTGTGGTTCAAATGGTATTAACCTTGTTACTACATTAAATACAATGCGATGATCTTTGGTGGACTAGCGATTGGTTTCTCATTGGACTTGTTTGGGTATTAGGTTGTTGGGTTGGACTGGGCCCATTTCCTATTTCATTTTTGGTGTCTTCCTTGGTTGGCCCCGCCATCTTTGAAGAGTGGGTCTTCGGTGGTTTTTATACCGGTGTCATGGTTTTAAATACTGTTAAGTAACGTTTTTGGCATCTCTAATACCGTTACATCCCGGTATATCGCCAAGAGGGAAAAAATGCATGTGTATCGGCCGGTTACCGTTACCTATCGGTCTGTATTCAATTTACAGACTCGTTCACGACCGTTACAGCCGATACTCAACCGTTACAGGTCATATAAGCAATTTAAAATTCACGACCGTTTCATAACATTCGATACTACCGAAACCGTAACACTCAATCCGTTACCGTTACGTATCACGAAACCTGTTGGTATAATTACCGCAGATAATATAATTAATTAATAAGCACAACACCAAAACCGATATTTAAAACCTTGGTCAGTGTGCCCAAGCCCCTTTAATCTTTGTACTTTGTATACAATGATTATAAAAATAAATAAATAAATAAAATTGCCGAGAAAAAAAATAAATACAAATGACAATGCGATGATCAACTAAAACCATAAAATAATTGGTTTTATTCCAATAAATGGGTTATCAAATTTTCAAACAAATCGTGCAGAATACAACTTCCATCAACCAATCAAGTTATATACATGTGTTTAATTTTTAAAGCACAAAACGGTATCAAAATTTATTTATATTCGAGACGCGGGCAAACTGATTCGAACACCCAATTTTATATGTAGAGAAAGAAGTTTTACAATAAAGAAAAGAGGAGTTGCACCTGAAGTTGGGATTCAAGGAAAGAAAGAATGGTGGAAGGAATGATCCCTCTGATACCTCCTCCATCAATGCTGAGAATTGTGATTAAGTTTCCATAAGCTGGGGGATGGATTGGATGAAGAGGAGATGGTGATGAAGAAGAAGAAGATGATGATTCTCCCTCCATTGCAATGTAATTTCAACAGATTGTTTCAATCTAGATCTTGGTTGAATAAAACAATAAGAGCCTACATTTTAGGGCCAAAAAATGGAAAAGATCAGCTGTTTTTTCAAATTTGGGTTTGGTTTCCAGCTAGTTTTTATCTATTTATGGCTCCAAAGTCAAACTTCAGTTAAGTATAATCTGTCATTAGCTAGCAGGAAGTTCTACAATTCACCCTTAAATCATTGTAATCGTCTCCCCTTTGGCCCTTTACGGTGATTAATAAAAATTTTGCTTATGGAAAAAAAAAGGTTCTACAACTCACCCTATTTAATTTGGTGGGTATGTAAGATATACACCAATTTGAATCGCGTTAAAATCAGAACATTTGTGCAGAAATTCGGTATTTGTTGGGAAGATTATGAATTCAAATTAAATGTGGTGAATTTATGTGCTAATGGCATGAAATTGTCAGATGTGGTCCGATCACATGAGATCAAGATAAAATAGTCGTCCGGTTCATTATCTAAATCGGAATCATACCAGCCATCCATTCCACAAATACCTTTATTACCCGATCATGTGCCTATAATCTTAGAGCCATCATGCCCTGGTCAAATAGTTGTAGATGTTCAAACAAATTATTCAGTACATACTTTATTTTTTAATCCGATTAGCCGAATAATTTTTAAAAACACACACATAATACTATGGAGAAAATATTAATGTTGTACTTTAAAAAGGTGTTTGAAACAATTTTTTAGAAGTAGAAGTGCAAACGTGTCAAGCTGAGAGCTTGGCTCGGCTGTAAAGGAGCCTACACAAACCAGCCGAGCTTTTCGAGCCAAGCCGGTGGTGGTGTGGCTTGGCGGCAATGTTGTTGGGGCGAATTAGGGTTTTCTTTTGGCTGTTAATTTTTTCTATTATTGGCATTGTGGCCCATCGGGTGTGGGCTTTGCCCAATATGTGTGGGCTTTGGCCCGATGGGTCTTTAGTGGCTCCTTGCCAATCGAGGTTTGGATCTCGGATTAGGCATAAAATTCTTAGAATTGTTGTTTTCTCGTTGTTTCTATTAGTCATTGTAACATTTTCATTGATTAATGAAACTTTTTTACCATGCAAAAGAAAAAAAAAACACTCCTCAAATGTCTCCAAATGTGGAGGGGTGTTGTACACTAGGAAATGGATTTTTTTTATAATTAATATCAGTTCCTTTTGTCTCTCTGGGTCTTCTTCTCTGTGGTGTATAGTAACTTAAATAGGAAGAAAAAAGTATAATAAAGGATATGTAAAATAAATTGTATTGTATGAGTGTTGAAAAAGACGTAAATAGATAAAATGAAAAATGTGCACTGCTCACTAGTATTTTTGGCTTAACATTTGTCGAGGCGCCAGTTGGGAACGCCCCAGATGCACGATTGAATGTGGCAAGAGAGAACAAGAAATTAGATAGGGAGAGAGAGAGAGAGAGAGAGAGAGGGAGAGAGATTGGGAGAGAGTGCATGGGAGAGTGGGGTTGCAAAATTCTTGTCGATTTTTCTATTAGGAAAAATTGAGACTCAGACCTGAAAACCCCACTCCCCGAGCGTGGTATTGGAGCACCGCCAAGTGTTACTCAACACCCCCTATCCACCACGTATTTTTGTAGGGTTCGAACACTTAAAAGGGTCCTTTGGCAAAAATAATCAAATTTATTGAAAAAAAATTTGCATTTGTTAGTTTTGCATTAAATTTTCATGGATTATTGGTTCTTCTCAACAACAGGAATAAAAAACATAGGGGAGAGAGAGAGAGAGAGGCTTGTAGCATAAGTCATAAACCGAAAAAAGAAACGATTTTGGGCCCCCAAAAAATTGTTTAATATAGGGGCTCAAAATATTTAAGTTCCAATTATTTTTGTTTAAGCCTATTACAAATGAGAATAGACCCACTTCCAAACTTTAGTATTTTTTCAGTTAAAAGTGTATAGATTTTGAAGTGTTGTAATGGTTGTTTGTTTTTGAAAAACTATACGTTTAAATTTTTATGATGGTACAGCGCTAAATCTTTTGTAATTGTTTTTTTTTTGGAAGACTATGTGTTGAATATTAATGATAAGTATTGACTGACCAGGCTTGTTTAGCTCGGCTAAATAGTTTTCTCGGTCTCGACTGGTATGCTTGGCGTCTTGTCTCCAAACACTCTTGATAACTAGGGTAATGCTACTATGCGCACCCCCTACAAATTGCTCCATATGAGATTTTGTGGCTCAAAATATGAGATTTTGTGGCTAGAGGTATGAAGTGCATACGGTATGCACCCTCATACGGGTAGTCAGAAA
>JAXBDA010006591.1:0-20270 GCA_036023075.1 Gaultheria prostrata
GGAGCTTTGGACACGCCCTTTTAGCTCCGATTTTCTGAAACTCATCAAAAACACAACTCGCGCAAAATCAATCATTTAAAGGCACAAAATGCACGTGTGTGTGATCAAGACAAGCGAGATAAGCCCGTATATATACAACATTTGGGACTTATGAAAGGCACTCCGACGGTATAGTGAGAGAATGGAGGAGATGAAACCAGAGAGAAGTAAAGTTAAGTAGGGTTGTGTGTCCTCACCTCAGGGCTCCTTCTCCTCCTCTATATAGGTGCTCCCCATTCGGGGACACCTTAGTCATTTGCTACGGGTGACATCCCCCAACGTCATGCAATCACGTTCGTTCCGTTGCATGGGGTTCTCTCAAATCACAGCTTGACGCGTGTCATAACTGTTCGGGAGCAATCATCATCATGCAAGCCTGTAACTTGTTGCACCATGTGATCCTGGAGCGAGGCTGCCACGTGACTTAACCGCCTCGGGTGACATCAGAGAACGTCATATCTTCCTGATCCTTCCTGACTCTTCCGATTCGACCGACCCGGTTGATCTACGGTGGCTCGGCCGAGACAAGCTCGTTCCGGCCGACACGTTGGCTTAGACCGAGTCGGTTCCGAGACGGTTTAGTTGGGCTCGGGCAGCATTTAAGCCCGTTCCCGATTGTAAGTTGAGTTTGGGCCTTCCGGCCCACACGACTATCAGTACGAGATGTCCCCAGCCCCTTTGGGCATTTTGTTTAGGTCCACTACAATAGCCCCTCAACTTCTTCCGAGACGTTTAGGACTTATCGGGAGGAGTTGATCATCTCTTGGGCCGAGACGTCTTTTGCATGATCCGAGGCGGCTGAAGGCCTGGGTAAGCAGCTTGCTTATTTAAGCGTTGGGTCGGATGCCTTCGATTCTCTCCTTACCACTGAGATTTTCCTTATTTGGTTTCACTTGCACCGAGCCCCAGCGGCTCTAACACTCGTGGTGTGTCTCGGATTGCACCACGCGTCGCCCATCGGGGGCATCAATGACGTATTCTTGGGCGAGGGTTAGGGGACCAAAAAGGACGCGCCCCGTGTGAATCGTCAGCGAGGTGCCTAACCTGTCACATCAGTGACACGCGTCGTGATCCAATCCGCGTGTCAGGCGAAACGCTTCGTTTCCTGTGTAGTGTTTTAAATGCGCACACTCTCCCCTATAAATAGGGATCACTGGGTGAGAGAGACACCTTTACTCTCTCTCTCACCTCTCGTGCACAAGCTCCAGCGGCCCTCGCTTTCGTCCTGGCGGTGGCGGATTTGGGTATTTTCCGGCGACTTCCACCGTTTTCTACAGATCCTTCATTAAATCGTCGACGTTCATTCTGGTAAGCACTTTTGTTTGTTGATTCGGTCGATTCTTTATTTACTTTTACGATTCTTCCCACATGTTTTTGTGGCTTTTTGCCGTCTGTGGTGAACGGTGAATAGTGAAAACAAATAAGTAAATTGACTACGAAACGAAACTGATAATGGGAAAAGTGACTAAGGTTTCAGAATCTACAGTCATGTACTCATAAAAATTACTAACAAACTCTTTTTTATTTAAAAAGTTCACTAAAGACAAAAATAATCTAAATTTCTCGTTGATTACTGGATTATTTTTTCCTTATTCACAAAAATTTTAGTGTAGTTGATAATTTTTACTCTTTAGATTCCTCTTATCGAGATGAACCAATAATTCACAAAAAAAAAAAAAAATCGACACTAAATTAACAAATGCAATTTTTTTTTTTGAATGCCCAAGCACCTAGTCTCCCTTTTATTATTATTTTTTTTTAACACAACAATCGTGATAGGATTAGAAGGAATAAAGTTCAACAAACACCATTGCTAGATCTTGGATTGGTTGGGTTCTTCTTCAAACCTACCAAAATAGACTTTTGTCTCGGTTCTTATATCTACGTATGCGAGCTTGGAAATATCCAAGGAGGAGACTCAGCCTTATCATCCCTGGCCTGAAAAGTCATATTTGTATAACATCCCAACATCAACCCAGAAAAGTCATATTTGTGTTAATATTTCGGATAATTTTATGTTTTAGGGTTCTATATTTGAAACCATAATCTACATCACATATTTTCATAGTTTTGAGATTTATTCCGTTCATCTCAAAAATTTAAAAAGAAGAATAAAGTTAAAAATATGGAACATTAATTAACCATATCTTTGAAAAGCTCTTTCAACAGCTATGATTTTTTGGGGAAGAATCTTTCTTGTCTATTTGGGAAAGATCGTTCTCGTCTCTTTCTTTTTTTTTTTTTTTTCTATGGTTCAACGGGGGTTGTCCGCGCCAGCTTACCCGCACCTCGACTATTCCCCTCCCCGGTCTATTCAAGCGCCGGCCATCCACGGCGAGAATATTTTGTACCTTCATTAAAGGTCGAGGGTGAACATGTCACGACCCGATTTTCTAACAGAGATCGGGACCTTGTGACTGGCCGATGAGTCCTACCGCTCATCTAGGTCTCTTGCTTAAAAATGACTTTTAAAGATAATTACTCGAAAAGCATAACCAAACCACTTCTAAACTTTTATTTACAAAACTAAGTTTCCTTTTTACAGCAGAAGCAAAGTCGATATTTTTACAACCGAGTCTTCAAAAAAAACTCTCTTACAAAAGCCATGTCTTTACAGTATTTACACAAAAACACCATTTTTGGGTCCCATGCCATTAACAAGTGATGGCTAGCTCATGCGGTAGAGCTCTTGGATGCCCCACACTGCATCTCGGGATCGAGTCTGATTCCCCCCTTCCCCATGTAATAGATTAGGATGACGAATGACAAAAAAAAAAAAAAACCAAGCCATTATTTATGACATTTTATGCACAAAATTTCTGTTTGCATTATGTGCCCTTATTATTATCATCGTATTTGCAGAGGTTTTAATCTTGAATTTTTTATGCAGGCACATGGGACAAAAAATTCTGCGGGAGAGGTTTTGAAAATGATAGTACCAGTCCTTGTTCTTGTAGTAAAAAAAGATTTATGTATGTCTGTAAGTTCTATTCGCAACGTCTGTAAAATAAAGAGCCCATATTGAGCGTGGGCCTTGATGTTTGGATTGTCCAAGGTCGACCCCATACTTGATTGCTCATTTATTATTAAGTCACAAAAAATAAAAAGACAAACAAGTAAAATAAAATAAAAGGTTACATTGTGCTTTTAGCTTGAATTACATCAAAAAAATCATAGTTAATTTGTAACCCCAGTGTTATAATGCTTTATGATTAGCACAATCCGAGTTAAATAAAACAACTTCTCCTTGCATTTGTTGAAGCAAATTCTTTAATTAAGTCATCATACTTAATTTATCCAAGAACTCATTTTCAATTGAGATCATAATCAATCCACTTAATCGCTTTTGTGACATGTTAGTCCGAACGTAAGTTATTATCAACTTTAAAAACTCATCTCCTCCAAAGCAACAATAACTATTAAAATTAACAATATTTTATATGCAACCCATTCTATTTGCAAATCACTCTCTTCCCACAAGACCTTGTGTTCTAAGAACATCTCACCTATGTTTGGTACCTGAAAACAAAATATAAACATTTTCACATAAGGAAAAATATATTCCTTTCCTCCTTTTAATGATGAATGACCAAAAAAAAAAAAAAAACACACAACCCGGAGGTTTACTTAGCTTACTCTTGATCGGCTTTGACTATATATATTTCATTCATCATTCCTAATCTATTATCTGAGGGGAGGGGAGAATGACTCGATCCCGAGATGCACTATGGGATATCCAAGAGTTCTACCGCATAAGCTAGCCACTCCTTGCAGCTGTGGCGATATTACTGGTGCAAATTAGTATCTATTTTATTCTCTCTCGATAGTGGAGCCCAATTGTGTCATGACGATCTAAGCCCAATAAGAGGGAATCATATACGACAATGTTAGGTCTAGCCCCCATTAACTTGAATACTGCACATCTATCTACAGGGCCGGGCCTATATATTCAAAGGCTCTAGGCGAACCCGCAACGCGGGGCCCTTTTACATTATTTATCAAATTTTCAAAATAAATTATTAAGCCACAAATGTATCGTTCTTTTTTGTATACCTTGGCTAATTTGAGCTCATAAAAACACTTAGATGAAGCATATCGGAAAATATCAAGAAAAGATGAATGGAATAACAAGCAAATTTGTGTCCCTTTGGGCTTTTTTTGAGATAAAGAAATTTAATTTTGCATTTTTCCATGGGAAGTATAAGTAAAATTGTTTACTTTTGTAACAAATGTCATGCCCATTTTGAGCGGGGTTTAAATCTCTACGGCTAGG
Organism: Gaultheria prostrata; assembly: GCA_036023075.1. Taxonomy (NCBI): domain Eukaryota; kingdom Viridiplantae; phylum Streptophyta; class Magnoliopsida; order Ericales; family Ericaceae; genus Gaultheria; species Gaultheria prostrata. Next base: position 4,313 of record JAXBDA010006591.1, read on the forward strand.
TTTGAAAAAAGAAGATTTTCTTCCAGTCAATGATGTGATGAAAGAGTAAAAAGAAAAAACATGGATGGAAGAGTCAAACCCTCGATGCTAGGCACGGAAGCCAGAGGCCTTACCCGGGCCAAAGGCCAACTTAATGAAATTGTTGGAGCTACTACATATATACTCCCTTCGTCTCAATTTATTGTGTCTGTTTCTTTTTTGTGACCTCTCAAAAAAAAATTCTATATTTCATAATCTCTAATGCTTTTTATGATTTCGAAATCTTTATTTAACAAAATTAATTGAGATCTATCAAACAAGATAGATATTGAATATAAAAATATTATAAATTAAAAGATATAAACAATTTTTTGAGACGTTTTCTCACATTATGAGATGGGTTCATGTGTACTCCTACCATATATGAGAAATGTAATAAATAACAGAAATCCAGAGGAAGGAATAGCAGATGAGTGACTAGCAAAGCCGTACGTTATAATTTTCTCTTAAAAATCTGTACATCGTTCTTCCACTTGAGGAAGAGGTTCCCTGATCTTCTATTCTCAATCTGTATTTTAATTTAGCAAACTTTCCTTTTGGTGAAATATAATTTCACACATTGCCATTTGTTGATGTAAAAAATGGCAATGCCATCCTTGGTGCCAAATTTGGTATCATACCCGTGGCATTAGCATCTCTTTCGCTTAAACCAAGCCACTTGATTTGTTTCGAAAAATGGGGTGAGTTTAATGCAATGGTACTAGCAATTAACCCGTGCCAATGTACGAATGAGAAGAATAAATTTCTAATCTCACGAATTTTCGTTGAGCTCGATTTTAGTGCGACTTTATAAAATGACTTGAGATATGTAGGATAAATGGCAACTCAAAAGGTAAGCATTTTTCGTTGAAGACCAACAATTGCACTCATCATATATGTTTGCACTTACACTGACCACAATAATATCAAATCCCAATATCTTAGGTTCCAGTTCACCAACAGACCTGCCATTGAAATTGAAGGTTTCTGCATGTATGTCTCATTTTAACTCTGCTCTTTGCTGTTTGCTTTTGTTTTGCCTTTTAAAATGCGAGTTTTTTTAAAAATGATTTTATTATGATAACAGTTGTGACTTTTTCAGAATTCGTAATTAGGCGCCCTACACATTCTAAAAAAGTCCTTACCGTTATCAAATTGAGCTAATTTCTTACATGTAACCCATATAGTAAAATATTTTAAGAAAAACTCGCAGTCCGAATCATCTTTGTGAGACCCAAAAATAAGCCCCACAAAATATCAAAAAGTTCATATAGCATTAGGATTTTGGACCCCTAATCCCCTCCCCAAACGCCACCATATGGCAGTTGTTCGCTTTTATTGGGCACCAAACAAGGAAGAAGAGAGGACAAAATGGGACCTTAGAATTTCGGCAAAACGTGGTCGTATAATAGGTTGGCAGGGGTTGCTGGCCGTGGGAGACAGCAGAGCCTCGCTTTCGTAGGAAAATTGTATACGTATATTAGATAACAAGAAGTCGTTTTCAGACTCTAGTAATCATGGTGTTAACACACTTACTCACATGTATAATATGGGTTTGAAGGCTTCGTGGTGTTTTGTGTGAGGAAACAAAGATCCTTAATTCAGAGGTGGGTTTTTGCCTTTTATTAGTATTTTTTTTTTTTGTGTACAGATTTTGCTAATATGGGTTTGAAGGCTTCGTGGAGTTTTGTTTCCGTTGGTCTCCTTGGAATTCTCTTCTTCCATGCTTCTTGTTTCTCTGAGAAAGGTACTCCTCTTCCATAAGCAAGCTCTCTCTCTCTCTCTCTCTCTCTCTCTCATTCATTTTTAATTGACTGAACTTGTACTCTCGCCGTTCCATAATAATGCATCATTTTGGGAGTTTCAAATTTTTAAGGGGACATGCATCATGACTTATTTGATTTTTTACTCTTTTCGAGGCATGTCATCATCTAATAATAAATCAACCAAATAAGCTACACACTTAAAAAAGAATGGAGGGAGTATTAATTAATTTTTTTAGATGTTTACTCCAATTTTTTTAAGATCTTTACAACACTAATGGTGTAAAACACAAAGATCTAAAAAAATGTGCATTTTTTGAACCATAATTTTTAAACTTTTTTGTATCGAATTAAAGATCTCTATTATTAGTTTAATTTGATGGAAAATAAAATAAAAAATAATGCGCGGAAGTACTTTATTTTTTGATCCAAATGATATTGCAAAGCAACTCAACAAGCCAATAATGTAAAATGCTAAAATAAATATATTCTTTTATATTCTTTGTATCAAATTAAAGATCTCTATTAGAAATTTAATTTTGTAACCAAAAAATTGCAAAAATACTTCATTTTTTTATCCGAAGAGAATTGTAAGAGTAAAAAAAAAATGTTCAAAGTACTAGTAGCAGCAGCGAGCAATGGAAAGAGCCGTTAGGAGAGAGATTATTGATGGGTCATGGTGTATCGGTAAAGGTAAACCAACCAAAAGAGGTAGAGGTTAATTTGGTCATTTACCTCTGAAAGTATTCAATCAAATCAAAGTCAAAGTGACATTGCATGGGAGTACAGAAACCTGCTACCAAAGCATAGCGCGTTGTCACGGACTTGTTTGTTTCCAAGCTATCCGTGCGGCACTTAGACACTCACACCCGATCTTGACCCGATCCTGTGATGCTAAGTAAGCCTTTGTGTGTAAGAAGAGTAAGACAAGTATCACTTGAGTTTGGGAGAATGGAGAGTGTATTGCACAAAGAGAGCTTTACAATGCTTGAAGTGTTATGTGGTTTCAAGGTGCCTTGGCCAAATGAGGCCTCACCCCTTTTATAGCCATCAAGGGAGAGTTCTAGAACAAACTCTAGAAACTTCCCACCTCCTCAATTGGGTCTTTCTAGAATGTGTTGGGAAGTTCCTTGAATCCTCCGACACTTACAAGAGTATTCTAGAGTATTCTCCTATCTAGAATATTTACAATGTACAAGAATATACAAGAATCATACAAGAGTCTTCAAGAATTTCCTAGACAAAATCTAGAACATACCGGAAGCTTGAAGATTCTTCTAGAGAATTCCGTAGAATGTAACAGCGTGGAGGAATTTTTAAGCAAGTGTGAAACACGTAGGGCCACCCATTGGGTTGTTTGTAGATTTATTATCCCTTAAATCTCTCTTTTAAAATTATTCTTCATTATTTAAGAGGGATAAGTTTTGGAAATCAACATAATTTTTTGGGGAAAAAATGTGATAATGTAGTAAAAATGAATGAAAATTCCAGAAAAAGGGATTTTATTTTTCATTTTCCCTATTGGTTTCTTATTCTTACGGCACGATAATCAAATCTGGATTCTTGGATTTTCGGAACAATTAAAATGGGTTTGAATTCTGAATGATATTTTGATTGAATTGATCTTTCATTGTTTTAGGTACTCCAATTCAGACTTACACACAACCAACTCATGATCACTTCAGTTATTTTTCAATCATTCCAGTAATATCTGTATTCTGAATAAACGTTATACAAATTCATTTTTATGAATTTAATCTTCTCTATTTAGAACACCACCTGAATGACACAATGATCTTTATATTATGTTGATCCTAAAAAGAAAAATTTCAAAAAAGCACCTAACCTTTCTCTAAAATCACAAATAGACACCTGAGCTTTTCATTTTGTTAAATAAACACCTAGACTATCCTAAAAGTCATCAATTCCATCCCCGCTGTCCACTTCCGTTGAGAATAAAACGGAATCCATTTCTCAATCACACATTTTCTCCTTAGAATTGACTCAATTATCAATTTTACCCCTTGAAATATTTATATTTTCCAATTTCATCTCTTTGGGCCTGCACTGGAAGAAAGAACACAAGAGGACACACTACTCCTAAACAGTCTCCACCATCCTCCAACACCAGTCCACCCCCGGTGGTCAAACCAAGATTCTGGAACCCGTCCCGGCTAGGGTACCAATTTTCCTATTGGTGCGGTATGGTACCGGTACTGGCACCGGCTTATACCGGGTACTCGTTTCGGATTTAGCGGTACTATATATATATATATCGAATTTTTTTCCATATCATTACATTTATAATAAAATAATTATCATTAGACAATAAATATCAATAAAGTGGATAGTACTCCAGTTTATTTCCTTAAACAGAGAGAGAAAGGGTTTCACCAGCACATGTGTTTCCGTTTTTTATTATTTCTTTAGGGAATGGTTTTTTTTTTTTGATGGACTTGAGGGGATAGTTTAATATAGTAAAATTTGGATAGAAAGTCTGATTTTGTGAGTTTTTGGATAAGTGACTTGTTAAATTATAAAAGGTGTTTTTGGAGTTAAATTTGGTAATTTTTTTGGTGCGGCTGATAATGATGCTCTTAGAGCATCTAGGTTAAACAGTTAACTAGTGTCACATTTTATATTTTTTTGCTAGTATTTGGGTGTTTTAATCTTGTATCGGATAAATTAGTATATGAGTTAGTTTCAATTTTCAGTTTTATAAAAAAAAAAGTTAGTTCCAACTTTAACCACCCTTCCAACTATTCAAGAATATTCTCCTCGAAACAAAAAAAAGTTACTAAATCTTTTAGCTAGCCTATCAAAATTTCTATGAGTTTATTACCAAACTTAAACCTTAATTAGGTGAAATGAACCATGTTGGATTTCATAAGAAATCCAAAACCCAAGAACCCATGTCAAATAATACCGTAAAAGTATCTGTCGCCATGGGTGATGAAAACCTCTTGGTGATTGTTTATCTTCCACCTACGTACAAAACCCTTATCTTGATCTTACCTTAGTCTCACACACAATGGGATGGTATAGAAAAAAAGATTAGGGTTTGAAGTGGGGACTTAACCACATATTTATCGGTCATGGTTCTATCATAATAGAGGGAACCTTGAAAGGCCTTTATTATTCTCTACACTTAATAATAAGTCCGCACCACTTAACGCACCTGATATAACCCAAATACATGCTAACAAAGATTTGTAAATTACCGAGTCATATTTATTAGACGATCATGGCTTAATGGGTAATACCGACACCACGCAAACCTTATTCAACAATATGCAATATCTAATTCATGATCTACGTAGGCCCACTTAAAGAAAACTGCTAACAAACCATACATGTGCCAGCGTGAACACTTTCACATGTATATATTAACTTTAGAGATTAATTATTTCCACCGGTGGTGGAAACGGTCGATTTTTCAACCCCCGTCCATGGGCATTACTGTGTATTTATTGTTATAATCTGAATCGTACATTTTGTAGGAACCATAAATAAGAATATTAAGCAAAAAATCAGCTTGATGGGACATCAATAATAGATCGAAAAATTGATTTTTAGTTTATAGAATGGACGGTTGATTATTTTCAAGTTAAATTGTTCATTACCATTCATTTAACTGTAAAGTAAAACTAAATTTTGACACCTAACGATGACTGATCTAGTTAATTTTTTGTAAAGATGTACTATTTTACGGACTCTACAAAATGAACGGTACATTCCGATCAACAATAAATATTTAGTAGAATCCATAATAATATTGTGGAAAAACTTACAATTTACACCGCAAGGAAATTTTAATCTCATAATTTTAACATCTTTTTCCCTATATACGAATTTTTACTGGAAAATTGTTCTCTCCCTAACAGGTCCACATCCCAGTGATCCCACGTTTGCCCACCAAACCACAGTTGCTCCCCAGTGTCATTCTACGACTACATCATCATAGGCGGCGGAACCTCTGGCTGTGCAATAGGTGCCACCCTATCAAAACGCGCCACCGTCCTCCTTCTCGAAAGAGGGGGCTCCCCCTATGGCAACCCCAACATATCTAGCATAGTCTCCTTCGCCTCCACCCTAGCAGACGCCTCCCCCTCCTCCCCTTCCCAAGCCTTCGTCTCCACTGACGGCGTCTTCAATGCCCGAGCACGAGTGTTAGGTGGTGGCACATGCCTCAACGCGGGCTTCTACACCCGGGCTCCTGCTGACTATATCAGCTAGGCAGGGTGGGACCCTAAGCTGGTGGAGGAGTCGTACGAGTGGGTGGAGAAAAAGATCATGTTTCGACCGCCGATGCTGCAGTGGCAGTCGGCAGTGAGGGATGGGTTGCTGGAGGTGGGGGTATTGCCGAATAATGGGTACACATTTGAACATATTTATGGGACCAAAGTTGGTGGGACTACTTTTGATGAGAATGGGCATAGACATACGGCTGCTGATTTGTTGGAGTATGCGGATCCAACCAAGATTACTGTCTATTTGAATGCTGTTGTGCACCGGATTTACTTCAACACCAAAGGTGAGGTGTGCGTATGTTGCTCGGACACCCGGTTAAAAAAAAAAGAGGATTTGTTGGTTTATATTAATACTTGGCTGTGGTAATTTTACAGGGCAACTAAAGCCAAGAGCTAATGGTGTGAAATTCAGAGATGCGAAAGGAAACATCCATAAAGCATACCTCAAGGTGGGCTCCACGAACAAAATCATCTTGTCAGCAGGAACACTTGGAAGCCCACAACTGCTGATGCTAAGTGGTATTGGGCCAAGACCACATCTTATGGCCCACGGAATCGACGTGGTACTGGACCAGCCCATGGTTGGTCAAGGGATGTCTGACAATCCAATGAATGCAGTCCTCGTTTTCCCCCCTCGACCGGTTGAAGTCTCTCTCCCCCAACTTGTGGGTATTACCCGGTTCGAGAGCTATATAGAGACTTTAAGTGGTCCCTTGTTGAACCTTGTTGGGGCCTTCGGCCCTGAGGAATTCAAGGAATCGTTAGCAAATCAGGTTTGTTGTTCTTTGACCCAATAATAGGCCCATCATAGGACTGTAAATGAACAAAGCCATTCGTGAACTGTTCGAGGCTCGATTCGGTAACAACTCGTTTGAGTTCGATTAAGGTACGGAACGAACTGAAACTGAGCCTCAATTTTAGGCTCGTTTAATAAATGAGCCGAACCAGAACATGAAATGATTCGTCTCGACTAGGTTCGCAAATCTGGAGTATATACACGCGAACTTGGATTATACATGGACATCTAATATAAATTTCACACATAACCTTGAATATGTGTAAACTTTTAAATGTATATAATGAAAATTTTATAATTTTTCTTAGTACAAGCAAGGATAGTTAGTACTAGTTAGTATGTTAGTGATCGAACCCTCACCGGATGCATGGAGGTTGAATGCCTTACCACTTGGGCTGGCTTCACTTGCAAAGTTCTTTAATTTGTACATGAATAAACTTTTAAAAGTACTATAAACTCAAATGTTACTATGTTTTTTTTATAATTTTATAATGTACGCCAAAATAAAGATTTTATTTGAAGTTCGAGACTTGTATGAGAGTATAAATATCTAATATTTTTTACTCGTTAAGGCTCATGAATAAGTTCGAGTTCGACTCAAACCTGGGCCAGCTTGACTCGTCAAATTTTCATTGAGTTCGAGCTCGCTTGAGTTCGTTTAAAAATTTAACAAACAAACCTGAACATTCTAAATCTCGTCTTGATTCGGCTCGTTTGTAGTCTTAGGCCCATGATTTTTGTTCTTAGACCCAAGACTAGGCCCAAATCATGGTGGCTCTGTCATAGACCCAAAACTACTTTTATTCGGCCCGTTTCAATTTATTGAGTTCCATTCTTTTGTCTCTTTTGTGTTTTCTCGTATTGTTACTGAAAAAATTATTTAAGTGGTGAAGTCATAGGACACAATTTTTAAACTAGGCCTTGGGCACTCTAAATTCTTGGGTTGACCCTGCCTTTATGATCTCTAATTTAACTGCTTCTACTTGAATTGTAACTTCCTCTCTCGGTCCTAATTTGTTTGTTAAATTTCGATATTTGTGTCAAATTGCTGATGTCTTTCATTATAGATCTCCAAAAATATACAATATGGATCTTGTTTGATAGTTCTCGATTAATTTTATCATATAAATTTTTTAAAATTGTAATAAATATTATAGATTGAAAAATATAAACAATTAAAAATAATATGAATATCGAAAATGGACAAACAAATTGGGGTGGATAGAGTAATTTGTAACCCTTTTGAATTTAATACTATTTTTTTTTCACATTTTTACAGATAGCCCAGAACTTTACGCTGCTTTCAAACGAAATCAATCCACCTCCGAACCCCCCGGATATCCAAGCCGGGATTATCTTTGAAAAGGTTGCGGGTCCACTATCAACCGGGCACCTGGAGCTCCAAACACGGGATCCGAACGATAACCCACAAGTCACATTCAACTACTTCCAGCATCCACTAGACCTCGAGAGGTGTGTCCAAGGCATGAAAACCATAATTGAGGTCTTAGAATCTAAGCCTCTTTCATGTTTTCAGGACCCTACATTGTCTGCACAAGAACTCCTTAATCTGATGCTGAGCTTGTCATTGAACGCGCGGTCGCAACATCCTGGTGTCGCGTTTTCTCTGGAACAATTTTGTATGGATACTGTGGTGACCATTTGGCATTACCATGGAGGGTGTCAAGTGGGTCGGGTCGTGGATCATGACTATAAGGTGCTTGGGGTGGATGGGTTGCGGGTTATTGATGGATCCACGTTTTCTGACACCCCCGGAACAAATCCTCAAGCTACTGTCTTGATGCTTGGAAGGTAATCACAATTTGGTTTTCTTTCAAAAGATTCATACAGAATGATGTGAAGGTTGTATTATAGAAATTGAAACACAAAATTTCGGTCGAAATGAGCCACATCATTATTATGTATGAAATTTCCTGCACAAAATTTATGTCTGCATAATGTGCCCTTAATCTTGAATTTTTGATGCAGGTATATGGGACAAAAAAATTTGCACGAGGAGTTTTCAAATGGGATAAACTAGAAAATGATAGTACTAGTCCTTTTTCTTGTTGTAAAAGATTATGTATGTATGTAAATTCTATTGGCAATGCGGGCCTCGATGTTTGGGTTGTCCAAATTAACTCGACCCAAAACTTGTTTGCTCATTTATTATTAATTGTAAAAAAATAAAAAAGAAGGTTTCATCGTGCTTCTAGCTTGAATTAGGTAAAAAAAAAAAACCAAAATTAAAATGTAAACCGGGTATTATAATGATTTATGATTAGCACAATCCAATTTTTGTAAAACAACTTCTCATTGTATTTTTTGAAGCAAATTCTTCAATTAAGTTATCATACTTTAACTTATCCATAAGAACTCATTTTCAATTGACATCATAGCCAATCTACCTAATCTCTTTTGTGAAATGGTAGTCCGAAGGTAAGTTAATATCAGCCCATTAACCGATTTATGTGTTTTTTTGAACTTTATTAAATAAAACGTGGGTTTTTAAACTTTATTCCCAAAGTACGTGAAAACGTGTTTAGAAAACACGTTTTTTAGAAAACGTGTTTCCGTTTCACGCTTTCACCGTGGGTTAAGACGGATTAACCCAAAAATTAAGTTAATCCTAATCTAACTTGGAAACGTGTTTGCAAAACACGCTTTTTAAAAACGTGTTTACAAAACACGCTTTCAAAGATGTAGAATTTCTGAAGCAAGATCACCACCGACTTTTTGTTCCCTCTGGTTCTCTTCATCACAGAGCTCCCTGGCCATTAGGCAGTGCAATTGAGGCTGTTTCTTTGCCGACATCAGAGAGCTCCCCAGTACGCTCATGTCTTCTCTTTGTCTCTCTCTCTCTGGTCCAAACCCAGAGGCCAAGGAACGCACAGTGACCTGATCGATCAAAATGGTCCGTAAAATTGGATGAGTTGGATTGATTCCATTTAAGGGAAAATTGGTGAGATAGGTTTTCTATATGGTATATCTATTCAAATTCAATCGGAAGCTTTTGAGCTGTTGGGAATCAGATTAAAGAGAGGGATTAAAGGGTATGCGAAGACCAGGTTGTGTTTTCCCATCACAACGATCTGTGCGTGGAGCAGAACCAGATATCTCCGAGCAAAACTCTAGACTTTATTCGTCTAGGGAGTGTGGGTAAGAGTGAGAGAGAGACATGCAGTGATAGCCGCTTGAATTTTTCCACAGCAAAAGCGTGGTTGGCAATCACGCCTACTAAAAACGTGTTTGCTAACCAAGCTTTTGATTTAAGTTAATTCCTTTGGGTAAAACCGTCTAAGTTACCAGAAAAGCGTGTTTAGTAACCATGTTTTCTTAAAAACGGGATTGCTAAACACGATTTCATGTATTATGGGAATAAAGTTTAAAAACCTACATTTTAATTAATAAAGTTGTAAAAAAAACTTAAAACGGTTAATGAGCCGTTAATATCAACTCCAACTTAGGAAAACTTATCTTCGTTAAAGCAACTGTAATTGTTATAGTCAACAATATTTTACAAGTATTGTGAAATTTTAATGTATTCTCAAGCATACAAATTGTATTGCAATATAGTATGGCGAGAGTGAGATCCAACCCACATAGACTTGTGATTTTTTATAGAAAAACCAAATAAACTTAAACTGATTTGACCTTGAACCTAGCTATCAAATGTTTAGATGTGATTTTTAAAACTAAAATTTAAACTAACAATTGTGAAAACAAATAAGTAAATTGACTACGAAATGAAACTGATAATGGGAAAAGTGACTAAGGTTTCAGAATCTACAGTCATGTACTCATAAAAATTACTAACAAACTCTTTTTTATTTAAAAAGTTCACTAAAGACAAAAATAATCTAAATTTCTCGTTGATTACTGGATTATTTTTTCCTTATTCACAAAAATTTTCGTGTACTAAATAATTTTTACTCTTTAGATTCCTCTTATCGAGATGAACCAATAATTCACAAAAAAAATAAAAAATCGACGCTAAATTAACAAATGCAATTTTTTTTTTGAATGCCCAATCACCTAGTCTCCCTTTCATTTTAATTTTAATTTTTTTTAACACAACAATCGTGATACGATTAGAAGGAATAAAGTTCAACAAACACCACTGCTAGATCTTGGATTGGTTGGGTTCTTCTTCAAACCTACCAAAATAGACTTTTGTCTTGGTTCTTAAATCTACGTATGCGAGCTTGGAAATTTCCAGGGAGGAGACTCAGCCTTATCATCCCAACATCAACCCTGAAAGGTCATATTGGAAATTTATGTTTTAAGGTTCTATTTGAAACCATAATCTACATCACATATTTTCATAGTTTTGAGATTTATTCCGTTCATCTCAAAAATTTAAAAAGAAGAATAAAGTTAAAAATATGGAACATTAATTAACCATATCTTTGAAAAGCTCTTTCAATAGCTATGATTTTTTGGGGAAGAATCGATCTTGTCTATTTGGGAAAGATCGTCCTCGTCTCTCTCTTTTTCTTTTTCTTTTCTATGGTTCAACGGGGGTTGTCCGCGCCAGCTTACGCGCACCTCGACTATTCCCCTCCTCGGTCTGTTTAAGGGCCGGCCATCCACGGCGAGAATATGTTGTACCTTCATTAAAGGTCGAGGGTGAACATGTCACGACCCAATTTTCTAACAGAGATCGGGACCTTGTGACTGGCCGATGAGTCCTACCGCTCATCCAGGTCTCTTGCTTAAAAATGACTTTTAAAGATAATTACTCAAAAAGCATAACCAAACCACTTCGAAACTTTTATTTACAAAACTAAGTTTCCTTTTTACAGCAGAAGCAAAGTCGATATTTTTACAACAGTCTTCAAAAAAACACTCTTACAAAAACCATGTCTTTACAGTATTTACACAAAAACACCATTTTTGGGTCCCAGGGAAGCAACAGCTCCATTTCTACTCTTCATTATCTGTAGGAAAATAATAATTTTCATAAGCCGAATGCTCGTGTGAGATACAAATGCTAAAGTTTCGTTTTTACCATGGAAATAAAATTAAAACATGATAACTTGCATACTATGAAGAACATAATCATATGATGTATCATCCAACAGCTTAATCTAATCTGTAGGGGAGCGACTCCTTCTAGCTGTGTGAAATGATCAAGTCACTCTGTCCATCCTTGTAACTTTTTTCTGTGTTATGGTATCTTCAAATCCGTCCCCCAAACCCGGGACAGCTGTTTGGATGCATCACTAGGTCATCACTTGTCTGGCCAACTAGATTTTTTGAACTTAAATCTTTAACGTCTTGCTTCACGTTATTCTGATCTTGTAGTAAAAACTTTCTTTTATCTTTTTCCATGGCATCTTTCTGAAAGAAAAATCTATAATCTTTTCTAAACGTATACATAAGCTAATTTTCTATGAGAAGAAAAATCATATATATAACTAAAGTATAAGTATCTCACTTTTGTCCTTTCGAAAGCTTGACGGAGACTTAACTTATATCCCTGCTAAACCTTTGACGAAGTAACGAAGACTCGGAAGACTCGGTACCAATGAAATGGTGGAACCCGGCTTGCTGGAGCGCTCTCTCTCTCTCTCTCTCTCTCTCTCTCTCTCTCTCTCTCTCTCTCTCTCTCTCTCTCTCTCTCTCTCTCTCTCTCTCTTTCCTTATTTCTATTGCCAACACTTATCCTAACAACTCAAACTAATTTAAATATTTTTTTTTGGCTTGACATTTTGTGTCAATTTGATTTGCAAACATTTTAACTCATAGGACAAGTTAAAAAATTTCGTTCCAATTTTTTGATCTAATGGAACTTGATTGCCCAAATAATATTTTGAAAGCTTCTCCGGTGAACAAACTCTATTTGATTTTTCCATTGGAGACATTGGACTTGATTGGATGTCAAAAATTTGGGTATTTGGCGATATTTGCCTTGACACTTTTGGACGTCAATTTAATCTGAATTGATGACAAAATTTCTTTTCAAAATTTCGACTCACAAGTTGAGCTAAAATTCATCAATCAATGTGCTTGAGTTTTTTTTTTTGATAAAAGGATTTGCAAATCCGGCAAACCCTTAGCTTTATCAAGTAATTAAAGCTTTGGTAGCCCAATTACTTCTTGCAAGTGTTTTTATTACTTCTTGATAGGTATAGTCCAAAACGTAATAATCTAGAGGCCCGTTCATGCGTGTTTATGCCGACCCATCAGCTGCTTCTAGAATTCACCGTTTGATTTTTTCTTGCGGAGAAAGTAGTCTGAATTAGGGAAACTGAGGATTTTGGAGAGGAATTGGGTGCATAGTTCGGCGTCGGCTAAAACGATGGTTTTAAATATTGGCCGTTACGTAACGTAACGGTTTTTGGTCTCTGCGATACCGTTACACCCCGGTATACTGCCGAGAGGAGAAAATTGCATGCGTATCGGCCGGTTCCCGTTACGTATCGGTCCGCATCCGATTCACAAACCGGTTCACGACCGTTACGGCGGATACTCAACCATTATGGTTTTTTAAGTGATTTCAAATTATTTTTTATTTTTTTTCCCATCTTCTACTCCCTTTTTTTTGCTGTGCACCAAGCACATCACGTCATCAATCTTTCAATGAGTAGGAAACCCCGACAAAGCAAGAGACCGAAAAAAATTTGCCCGGAGCCTGATGCTTGATTTGAAAGTTCTTCGGAGCTTTGAGGCTTTGATCGAAGAACCGTGTTGCTTAATGTGGACTTAGGAGAATTCTGAAGGGCTTGGAGGCTTTTTCTTCAGAGCTCTGGAGCTTGATGCTTGAATATCTTAATGGATAAATTTGAGAGGGAGCACCTCTATTTATCGGGATGAGGGATGGAGAGTTTATGACAAATTGTAATTCTTTTCATATGTATATCTTTAATTATTTCCTTATTTGATTTAAAAGAAAATAACTAAAATTTAATAAATATCTTTCTTCTTGTTTATTTTAAGAAAAATAATTATATATAATGAGATATATAATTTATTTCACCAAGTGGCATAATTTGATTGGCCAGACTTGATAAATAAATTACTGTGTCATTTTGACACATGACACCATTTGATTGGTTCATTCACATATCTTTTACTTTTTTCTTGTGGACACTTGACAATATTTAATTGGCTAATTTGTATGCCGTAGCAACACGTGGCGATTTGTGATAGGCTGGAAATTTTACATGCCTACACGAGGTATTACAGAACATTACCCTCATTCTGATTGATGAAAATAGTGTGAGTTCCACCACAAATGAGGGTGAATAAAATTGGACGCTGCCCGGACTAGGGTATCAGCAAGAGATTTCTCTCTTATGGCTTTGACCTCAAGAGGTTGCAAAGTTTTGAATTAAAGATATCTGAATTTACAGCTCATCTCTGTTGCCATCTGAGTTACGCATTAGGGTTGTTCTTATCTCTTTCTCTTTTCTGGTACATTCGTTTACTTTTTACCTCATTGTAAACTTTACCATTTTGAACACTGTCCCTCAGCCCTAGGAATTTCCACAAAAGAGTGCTAGCAAGGATTTGTCAAATTTTCGTGGTCCACATGTTATCCTGTAGCAAAATTGTATACCTCAAACTCATATTTTAGGCTCTGTGTTAACAAACTCTCACATGTAGAAACTCCTTATAAAAGGGGCATTGATCATCAGTGTTAATTGTGTGAGGAAACAGAGATCCTTAGTTCAGAGGTGGGATTTTTCTATTTATTAGTATTATTGTTTTCCAGATTTTGATAATATGGGTTTGAAGGATTTGTGGAGTTTTGTTTCTGTTGGTCTCCTTGGAATTCTTTTCTTTCATGGTTCTTGTGTCTCTAAGAAAGGTACTCTTCTTCCATAAGCTCGCTCTTTCTCTCTCCCCTTAATAATTGCCTAATTGGTTGGATATTTCTCAAAACAAATTAGATTATTTTCATAATTTGTTTACTTTTCCTATTCCGTACGTCGAGATAAACCAAAGACGTGAAAAGTTTGACGAATAACTAATCAAAAGACGTGAAAGTGTAAGATTTAAAAACAAAAATTCTAGTGTTTGGGTGTTTTAATCTTGCAATATTGGATAAATTAACATATGAGTTAGTTTCAATTTTCCACTAGATAAAAAAGAAATTTGTTCCAACTTTAACAACCCTTCCAACTATTCAAGAATGGACTCCTCGAAACAAAAAAAGTTAGATATTGTTCTGTTCCAAAAAGTTTATCCTAATTTCCTTTTTTGGCTATCCCAAAATATTGGGCCAATTCAAAATTTCAACAAAGAAAGTTGGTAAAATTCTATTTCTGCCATTGAAATGTTTTTAACAACCAAAACAATGAGACCAAAAGAAAAATAATTGAAAAGTTTAAAGTTTAAAGTGCGCTCTAAAAAGTTTGAGAAAAATCCTTTGATTACATTGGCGACAAGACTTTTTGCTTTCTAGAAAACAATTTAAATTCAAAACTTGATTAACTCTTATTTTATTAGAGTCAACTAATGAAGGGCAAACTTGAAAAGTTATAAGTTTTGGGTGCCATAGTGTATTGTACATCAAATGTTGGAATTTAAAAGTAGGACAAACATTTCGGGATGGAGGGAGTAGTCTTTTAGAAAGCCCACCAAAATTTCTATGAGTTTATTACCAAACCTTTTTTTTTTTGCACGGCAGTTTATTACCAAACTTAAACCTTAATTAGGTGAAATGAACCATACCTTTGCCGACACGAACACTTTCACATGTATTATAACTTTATAGATTAATTTTCGATCCACTGATGGTGGAAACGGTCGCTTTTCCACCCTCGTCCGTTATGGGCTCTACGGTGTATTTATTGTTATAATCTGAATCGTTCATCTTGTACGGCTCTTATAATATAATATCCATGCAAAAATAAGCATCGATAGATAGATAGACTAATTGATTTTTAGTTTTTGGAATAGACAGTTGATTATTGTCAAGATAAATTGTTCATTACAATTCATTTTATAAAGTAAAACTAAAATTTTGACATACCTAATGTCCGAACTAGTTTCTTTTTTTGTAAAGATTTACAATTGTACGAGCTCTACAAAAGGAACGGTACATTCATTTTGATTTCATAGTTTTTACATCTTTTTCCTTGTATTCTATTTTGTACTGAAAAATTGATCTCTCACTAACA
>JAXBDA010006592.1:0-14777 GCA_036023075.1 Gaultheria prostrata
GTCGCGGACGCTGGAGTTCCCACGGCTGTGCTCTCCTTTTTAATTCGAAGTTAATCAGTTAATTAGTTAATTCTTAGGATAAATAATCAAGTGAAACAAGGGGTGGCTACCTAAGAGCCCAGTTAACCACAGTTCAACACTTTTGAGTCAAACACCGTTAAACCGTCTCTGTGGTTCGACTCCGGTACTTTCGGATTATTGTGCTACATTGATCAGTTGTCCTACGCTTGGGACGTGTTTTGAGTCTTTATTTTTATACACCTGGTTGGTCAAGCAGTTGCTGAGGTGCTTGATTCAAGAAAAGGAGGATGGAATTTGGACTTGTTAAAATCTTTGGTTTCTCACGAGGAACTACAAGCTATCTACTCTATTCAACCCTCCATAGTCAAGAGGAAGATTCTTTGGTTTGGCATCATACTTCGAATGGTATTTACTCAGTCAAGTCTGGGTATCACTTGGCTTTTCAATCCCAACTCTCTCTTCAAACTCAGTGAGCTTCTTGCTCCTTTTTGCCAAACAAGAAGATGTGGTCAACCATTTGGAAGATTGAGGCACCGAAAAACATTCAAAACTTTTGGTGGAGAGCTTGTCGTAACAGCTTGGCTACAAAGGAGAACTTGTTCAAGAGAAAATGTGCCCAATCTAAGGTATGTCCCATTTGTTCTCAATCTGTTGAATCAGTAGAGCATGTGCTTTTTGAGTGTGATTGGGCGCGAGCTGTTTGGTTCGGAAACAACATCCAGATTAGCATGGGGAAAGATTCAACTTTTTCAATTCTGAAATGGACTTCATACATTGTGGATGAATTTCCTATGGAGACAGCTATCGGTTTTTTGGGCAAGGTGGCGATGATAGCCTGGTTCATTTGGAAGGCTGGAAACAACTTCATTTTTAATACTAGAACTCTCAATCCAGTAGAAACGATGACGCGGGCCAATGAGGCCATGCGTGAATTTCTGAATCTTAAGAATTCTCCTCAGATCCTTATGGACAGGGCCGGCCCAGGGATGAGCCCAGCAAGCCCTCGGGCTTGGGCAACCCCCGGGCTAGGGCAACAAAACAAAAATAAAAATTTCGGGTTATGGATAAATATGTTTACGTTGCCGAAATTGTACAATGGGCCCGGTGTGCTTCAGTGGTCATGGGTTGATACTTTTTCTGCCATATATGCGTGGCAGCCAGGGTTCGATTCGCACAGTCCCCTTTATCATGTTCTTTTTATTTTCTTTCATTCATTTTGGCATCTTTCTTTCTCTTTTTCTCTATTTTTGTTATTTATGGGTTTTTTTTCCCCTCTAAATCTAAAATTTAACAAAAATCACACTATTCTACTTTCTTTGTTAGAACTTGTGTTTTAACAAACACAACAATAATGAGTGATATTTTCTTACAGTGAATTAAAAAAAAAACCCCAACGGCGAAATGTAAAGAAAACAATGAGCGAACTAACATGGTTTATTATTTTTTTCACACAACTTACAGTTAAAATATAAAACAAACTTTTTAATTTTCTTCAAAATAAACTTATACAATTATATCTTTTAAGTTTATCTTTATATCCTTTTACTTTAAATTTTTGTATTTCAAATATAAGGGTCAGCATTGTTGGTTATAGTTGTTTAGCATTGTTGGTTATAGTTGTTTCGGCTGATAAAAGTTTTTTTGAGTTGAAGTTGATAAAAATTTACTTTTGTACTACCATTCACAAAAAAAATTAAGTGGATTGGTTATGATCTCATTTAAAAATAAATTCTTTATTAAGTTAGTATGATGAGTCAATTGAAAATTTTACTTTAGAAAATGCAATGAGAAGTTTTCTTTAAATTGGATCTTGCTTAGAACACTATATAACCAACCAGAGTTACATTTTTATTGCGATTTTCTTGAAAAACACAATGTAACCTTTTTTTTTTGTTTTCTTTTTTTTACTTCTGGCATTTTATGTTTTTTATTTAATTGTGAGTGGGCAACCAAAATTGAAGTCGGACTAGGGCAACCCAAACGTCACGGCCGGCCCTGCTTATGGGATAACCTACAAACTGAGGTGATCACTACCCAGTGGAAGGCTCCGGATCATGGTCTATACAAATTCAATTGTGATGTAGCAGTAAACCCCAATGGTGGGAAAGCCAAGACGGCAGCAGTTCTTAGGAACTGGAAGGGTAATATGATTGATGGATCAGTGGGCAATGCTCATATTGAATCGCCTTTACAAGGAGAGTTGTTCGCTATTCGCCAGGCGTGTGGGATGGCATCGACTCTGAATATGCAAAGTATTACCATTGAATCAGATAATAAAACTGCAATCAAGCTTAGTGCTTCGGAGCTGGATCCACCGTGGGAGGTTATGGCGTTGGTTCAAGATATTAGACATTTTCGGGACTTTTTGGGTTTGAAATTCTCATATATAAGCAGAAAGGCTAATGGTCTGGCGCATGCGGCGGCGACACATGCTCTCAACGGGATGCTTCCTCAGAATTGGATCTCGTCCCCTCCGTTTTCTTTTCTGTCCATTTTAGCTAGAGACTCGTTCTCTGTTGTGTAGCCTGGGTGGGCAATATTTTGATTATCAAAAAAAAAAAAGAATTGAAAAATGAAAAAAATAGGCGCCCAAACATGCTCTAAACCTCGGACAAACCAACTTTAAAATTCCAAAGACAGCAAGACACCATCCTCCAAAAAAGCAAATGCATCATCCTCGATCCCTCTCAGCTTTGAAATTTTATCTTTTTGTATGTACTATGTACTGATGTTAAAGGGTCCGTTTGGGCGTTTCTATAGTACACATTTCCCTATTGATTTATAATATAATATTTTGGATAAAAATACATAATGTTTTCGAAAAAAATTCACCACTTTGGTGTGCATTATTTACAAATGTTCCCGGCAAAGTTTGACACTTTTTTTTTTTTGATCAGCCACTTGACATATTTGATGCCAACATGGCAACGTCTTTTTTGTTCCAATAATGATAGAGCCACACACTTTCAACCACACACCCTCTCACATGTGGTGGGGCCCACCACATGTGAGAGGGTGTGCGGTTGAAAATTTGTGGCTATATCATTATTGTTTTTGTTCAATCTCTGACTCAAGGCCCAAGAAATAATTCAAGTCGCAAATACTAGTTGGAAAAGGATGGAAGAATTGTGGTGAGCTTAAATACTAACACAATTTATTATAAGGATGAATATGAATTGTCTCACTAAATGGGGGAAGTGACAGACCGGCCCTTTTTTGTCCGAAGCTTCCCGCCTAGGCCCACCCCATGTCAAACACATCCCGCTTGGGTTCTTTTCACGCACCCATTAGAAAATTCTCTCGCACATACCAGTACGCTCTGTCTCTTTTCCGCTTTTCAGCTAATAGATGCTCCGTTCCGTCACATCACCCATGTAATAACTGCCTTTAATGATTCGCACTCTCCCCCCCACCCAATTTTCAATTTTAGATTTAAAATAAAAATAACTTTTATTATACACATTCATTTTTTATAAAAAAATTATTTGAAATCTACTCGATGAGATCTTTTAAACAAGATCCATTGTGAATACGAAATTATTTACATGTGAAAAAAGTTATTTTATACCCATTAATAAGGAACAATAACAAATAGATAAACCACAAAAAAAAAAAAAAACAGCTAAGCCATAATAACAAAAAGATAACCCAGACTTGCTTAAAACTAAACCACAGAAACCAACATATAAGGCACAATAAAAAACAGATAAACCAAAAAATAAAAATATATAAGCCACAATAACCAACATTTTAACAAAAAAAAACACATATAATTCACAATAACCAAATAGATAAACTATTTTGGGTAATATATACAAATAAAACCAACATATAAGACATAATGACAAACAGATAAAAAATATCTATCAAAAAGACTATTTGCATTGAACAGATAAAAAAAATGTCAAAAATATTATTTTTTATTATTTGTAAAAAATAACTCTCTGCATTGAACAGATAAGAAATATTTGTCAAAAAACTCTAATTTGACATTAATTTTATATTCAGTATACAAAAATGTACAATTCACACTCAACAAAATTGAAAGAATTTTTTGTGTGCATAATTTCATATTCAATACAGGTCTTGTTTCATAGATATCGTCGAGTAGATTCTAAAAATATATATTTTTTCAAAATCGGATATATAAATTAAAAGTTATAAATATTTAAAGTTTTAAAAATAAAAAGTAGAGAGAGAGAGAGAGAGAGATTGAGATTTAATGTGTCAGGAGAAAAGGAGAGGATCCGGCTGTGGTGCCCCAAAATGGTATGGGGGCACCGGTGCCCCAATTTTACTTATCACAAACACTGGATCTACTTACCATGTACACATGCTTTACTTACCACAAATATAGGCTTTACTTACCACAATTTATGTCATATACGTGTGGTAAGTGTGGTATTTTTTTGTGGTAAGTAAAACCTGTGTTCATAGTAAATGTAATTGCGCTGGAAAAGAGCAAAACCACTCTCTTCCTTGTGGTGGTTTTCATCTAATGACTCATATTCATTTATTTTTATCAAAGTCATGTTCTTGGAATAGATAAGAGTCATGCGCGGAGAGAGAGAGAGAGAGAGAGAGAAAAGAGAGTGAGTCAGGCGTATGTGTTTGTGTAAAAAAAAAGTCTCTTACGTGCACAGGACTTTATAGGGAATTAAAAACAAAATTGGGTTTGAACGGAAGCCCCCAATAAATTTCCCCGGTATGATTTCCATTAGACTAACAAATTTTAATTCCCACGACAAAGGGTACGAGCACCTTTGTGAGACAGCAAATCTATTTGACGAAAACCATGTGCAACATGGGACACAGTTTGATTTTCCTGATTCTATTTTTTATTTATTTATAATCTCTGCATATACTACTATTTCCTTTGTGGGTCTTAATAATTTTACAGAACTTGTGTTTTCAATTACTCCCGCAACTAACAAGACTGTCATGGCTAGGGGTGTAGATGAACAGAGCTGTGTTTTACAGAGCTTGTTTACTAAACGAGCCAAGCCACGAGCTGCTCGTGAATAGCTCAGTACATTTACACCCCTAGTCATGGCCAAGTTTTTACAGTGGTCCCTTATTGGGCAATCATGCACACAAGACCATCATGGCCAAGTCTTTGTCGGATGGATACTCATACCACCAGCTCAATTTTGTTTCTAGTTTTGCAATTCAAGCACAGGAAAATCCGTTATCATTATGGGAGATGGATGGAGAGTTTCCACTAGAATATGCATGCTAATTTTCTAACTCGGGCACCATGGCCATATTTGGCATCGGAAAAGAAGATCACGAAATAAGATTGGCTTGGGCATCCTTTGGGTTATATTTTGCATGACTGCAAGTTCCTTATTGAGATCGAAGTCTTAAGCCGAGACTCCATCTACCGCGAGGCGAACAAATGCGAGGATAATTTGGCAAATGATATTCGGATTACGTACCTGATTATTCCGAGATGTATTGTTTATTTAATTACTTCATGAAGATTTGGCCTGGCGTGTGCGTACCCAGGATTGTGTAGGGGTCGGATATACTAAAAGGTTACCATAACTGGAAAGATAGAAACCTCGCTAAGGGGTAGACCTAGAAACCTCCAAGGTGTACTGCCGAAAGGTGACATCGGAGGGACTGGTCGGCGGAGCCCAAGGGGACTGTTGTTTGCATGAAGGATGTCAATAACTCGGCTCGTGGTCTCGGCAAGGAGCCGAGAACACGTATGTTGCCACGCCATACTCAACTATCATGTTTCCTCGGAAACACTGGGGCTTGGATTATCAGACCGAGAAGTAAGCGATAATGAGAGAAGGCAATGGAAGTGTCAGTGTGGAAGGGTGGATGCCTAGGGATGACTCAGCGTAAGCATGGTGCATGTGAGTAGCAGAGCATGTGCCAGAAACCGTTTCCAATCGTGATTGTGGACATCAGCCAAACGGCACGTTGCATGTGTCACCATTATAGTGGAAGCATGTGCTCGTAACAAACTTGCTTGCACTTGTCACGAAGACGTCAGCCGAATGGTTACCACGCGTGGTGAACACGACACTATTTAGAGAGCAAGTCATTTACTCCTTATATAAGGTAATATTCAGACCAAATGGAGGTACACATAATCTACCCTTTCAACCCTAGATCTGATTTCTCACTTCTCTTCTTTCCACACATACTTACTTGACCGTCGAAGGGACGTTCTAGACTTTGCGGTGCAGTACGGTGTTAATGCGGGCGTTAAATGTGCAAGTCAAGAGCTCAGGTGAAGGGGAGTCCTCTCAGCTAATCACTGATAGGCACGCAATATCGTAGATATAAGTGCCTTAATAGGGTAGTGTTAACACGTTTTTATCTTATTTATTCCTTATTTTCCACTTGATGCGTTGCTTTGGTATGTGTTTGTGTTTTTGTTAATTTTCAGGAAAATAAGGCTATTTTAGCGCCAAGATTGGATTGCAGAGACTTGAAGGCCGTGATAGAAATGAGCGCTACAAGGAAATCAATAGAGCGCTCGGGAATAGCACAACAGGGCTCACAAACTGAACAAAAGCTTGGCGAGCGCTACACCAAAAGTGGTGTAGCGCTACCGAGGGAATAGAGTCAAAGGTCAAAGGAGGCAGGTCAATCGGTCAAAGGGAAGTTAAGGGGTTAGGTAAGGCTACACCAAAAATGGTGTAGCGCTACCGAGTGGCTTATAAGCACAGTAAAGCGGTGGCATTTTGGTCTTCGGGTGGAGTTAATCTCGTTTTTCTCAGGGTTTTAATTGTAATAACGGGAATTCTACTATAAATACCCCTTTAGAACTTGATTTAGGGTTAGACAACTCATTAGACAACTCATACGTACTTATTGTTTTAGGTTTTATTTTGTTCTTAACTTTTGGCTGCTGCGTTTAGGTTTTCAATTTCAGATTCAAGTTGCTACGGATTTTCCGGTTTTGATTCGGTGATTGCTTTCAGTGATTGATTCCAGTTTTTCTTCCCGCAATCGTGGTATCGTGTTTTAATCTTTAATTTAATTGTTTGAAGCATGTTAAATTTAGGGTTAATTTTATTGCTGCGTTCAACAAAATCATGAGTGAGTAGTTTCACAGAGTGCGGCCGCGGGGCGAATGCGCCCCGTGGCTAGACTAATCGATGTCTACCTCGGGTTAAAGTGAAGCAGAATTTTTCTAAGCAATTCTAGGATACAAAATCTTTTCTCCTAACGGACAAATCCCGGGCATCGCCGGAGTCCTTGTAAGTGGGGCGAAGGAATCCGGAGCCTTCCTCTCGACTGCACATGGAAACTGGTGACGGGTGGTGTGCATTCGTTAAGGAACCTTTTTCCTATTCTGAAATCAATTATTTCAAGGAATTGTAACCCGAGTGGATATTGGTTAGGGCTAGTCGCGGACGCTGGAGTTCCCTCGGCTGTACTCTCCTTTTTAAATCCATATTTAGTTAATTCAGTTTGGTAATCGAGTTAGTAAATCAACCTCATTAACCAAGGGGTGGCTACCTAAGAGCCAAGATAAACTATGAATCCGTCAACTTTTGAGTAAAACACCGTCTGTCCGTCTCTGTGGTTCGACTCCGGTACTTCCGGATTATTGTGCTACACTGATTGGTAGTCCTGCGCTTGTGACGTGTTTTTGAGTCTTAATTCTATACACCCGGTCGGTCAAGCAATCACCCAATTGAAGGAAGACTGATTTGAGAAGTTGTAGCCCCACATATTGTAAACTGTTAATTTCTCAATAAACCTTTCCATTACAAACAAAAAGGAAATTACGATAGAGTTCAACTTCATGATGTGCATCCTATGAGTGGTACTCTCAAATCTCAATCCATTTCTCATGAATTCTACATCCTATTTGTTACAACATATATTGCATCAGTAAAAACTTCGAAATGGAGCTACAACTTTCGAAAAAGCAAACACAAACATAAACTGCTGTAGCTGCTGAGACTTTTGTTTTGGAAAATTACCTTTTATTGAAAGAAAGGAACCGATAAATGACCACAAGGGGCATTCCCCTAAAACAAAACAACCAAACAGATCCTCTGGATTAAGCCAGAACGTGAAACAGGAAGAACCGACATTAAGAGCCCGAGACTAGGGCCAACATCTAACACAACCACCTACCTACAGGGAACAGTACTGCAGGAAATAAACTTCAAGCCTATTTTACATCAGACCAGCCTCAGAGCCTAATTACATAGTATTACAAGAGTTTGCGACGTTAATGACAGCGGATCCGGCTTGACAGACTACTTTAACCTGTTCAGCAGTTTCCTTGATCTTCTCCTAGAAGTAGAAACAAAAAAGGCAGAAATAGAAAATGAATTAATGAGTTATTTTAATACTTTGTTTGGTTGTCAATTGTGAGATAACTTTGTTAGATAAAGAAGTTGTATGGTGTTGCGTAATTTTTCTTCTACAGTCAATTTGTTTTAGCATTTTAACTAATTTTTAAATTTTATTTTAAAACAAAGAAAAAATGTAAAAAAAAAGATAAGAAAACGTAGTTGATGAAACAGTTGCTGCGTTCTGTTTGTAGTTTTGGAAAGATCTTTCCAAACCTTAGTTTGGAATGGGAAGTTAATTTTGAATTTCAAATCCTATAGTCTAATTGGATACTCATATTCGATCAAACTGCTCTTAACGATGGGCTTTAATATAATTAGTTATCGTCTACTAGGTCAACATATAAATTGAGTTCTAATATTATTCATTTTGCCGAGAAAAAAAAAAAGTACATATGGACATATGGTCATCGTAGCATAAAAACATGTGTCTATTATTGAATAGAACTTACACGTTTAGAGGAACCGCCAATCGTTCTTGAAGTGCTAACCTGCAATAAGGAAGCGTTCTTGAACTTAAGTACTCTTCTTGACAATATGAAAATAAGTAATGTATTATTGCTGGAGGAATGTCAACAAAACAAACATTGAGGGGCCTTTTGGACTAAATTATTGTTTCGGTATGTTCGCTCGTCTTTTTTGAATTTTTATTAACTTCATGTTAGTGTTCTTGAATTCGTCATAATTTTATATTTTTTTTATGTTCGGCATCATAATTCGTCTTTCTGAACAAGATAAATAAAAAAAGTACAGAATTTTGAACAAAAACAAAAAGCAGTTCTCACTAAAAAAGTTGGATGATTTGGTCTTATCTTGCTAGCGGGACGTGCTCCTGAAAAGTTAAAAGTATCCGTACAGGCAGAGGCGGTACTAGGTTCAACTTCAACCAATGGTGGGAAAATAATAAATTATGATTAAGAGGAAAAAAATAGAGTAAAAACTTTCGCTAGACAGGAAAAAGTTGAAGGTAATTGTCTTTACTGTTCTGTGATGATAAAAATAACTTTCTTTATTGCTGTCTTAGAGCAATCCCAACAATGAGTTAGTAAATTAAGCAGTGTACAGTGCATATATCTATTATAACTTGATATTTTTTCTATCAACACTCCAATAACACTCCCTATTACCTTCCCTATTTTTAATAAAATATAATATATGGGGGAAGTAAGAGAGAGACAAGAGAGAGAAAAAAAAAAGAAAAAAAAAAGAGAAAGTAGCCGGCAAAGAGGGGAAAGGAGAGAGAGAAAGAATAAAAAAATGGGTAGGGAGTGAATAGTGCCTCCCTAAATGGGGGGTTTTTAGGAAGGTACTATTCATTTTTGTATTTCAAGGAGGGGTTTAGGGAGTCTCTTGGAGCCTAAATTTGGGGGTTGGCTTCCTAAAATAGGAATGAGAGCCAATTTAGGGAGTTTGTTGGGGTTGCTCTTATCTAATCTTTTGTTTAACTTCTGTTCCGATATTTATACTTTAATCATTTATCACATAGAGACCAATGATTAACCTGAAAATATGGTATGGATGCCAACCTACCTAGTTGAAAAAAGTCTTATATTTATTTTTTGATCGGCGAAGGAAAATATTTTTATTAAACTCGACAAGATTATATCCAGAAAAAATGAAAAGGTAAATATCAATGGTAGAAAACAACTCGAAAGGGGCAAATCCTAGCGCACATATATCATCTAGCATCACCAGACCAAAGAAAACTAAAGAGGCACCCAACAACCAAGTTTTGAATGAAAGCAAAACAGTCCTGAGCGACCTTCCCTCATAATCTGAATATTAGGAGTACCTCATCTCGTAAAGTCTACAACAGAGTTGTGTTTGATGTTGAATTTGCCTATTGTCCAAATTGCTAGCTTTTATTGCCTTGATGCAACCTCAACCCTCTCTGAGAGTTTTATTGTTTTATTTCACCGGTCAAACAATCAACATTCATAGTCAGTGTAGCATAAAAACATGTCTATTTTCCAACTGAACTTGTTGAGAAGTACTTAGACTTTGATAATCAAAATTAGATAATCAAAAGTTGCCATATCAGACTTTGATTATCTATACAAGATATTTATAAAGTTAACAATGTGTAATGTCACAATGGTATTTTGTGTCCATAATAAACAAAAGTACTACTCACTCAATTTTTATTCATAAAATGGGCACAACTTTAAATTTGTTCATATACTTTTTATAATATTAGTACTATTTAAAAGATATTCACTATACTTGTAAAATGAGACCAATTTTGAACATATTTTGGTAAAGATTAAAATTTCATAATTTCAAATTTTGGGGATAAAGTGCAAAAACAATTGAGTTTTGAAGTAAGTATTTAAAAAATAAAGAGAAAATATTGTTACTTTTGAATTCATTCAACTAAAAAAGACTTATAAATAGGGTGTAGTCCCTAAAATTTGATTATTGAGAAAATGTTATCCGAATGCCAAAATTTAGTTGTTGGCTAAAAGGTTAACTTTGATTATGCCAATATGAGCCAATTTTTGAACAAACATTGCTAACTTTGGTTATTTAGATGTTTTGATTATATCATTAGGGATGCTCTTATGACCCAATAACCAGAAAAATTTATAGCGCTGATGCAACCTCAACCCTCTCTCATCTGGCTCCGGATCAGCCGTCCCAGGTGGCTGTCCCATACCCAAAACGGCACTGTTTTAGTGTCACTCCAAACCATTGCGAAATGCAATTTTGAAGGGCCCACTTTCGGATCCCACACAAACGATCCGAACCGGTAAATAATTTTAAAATAACTATTAAAGTGGTCTTGGAGAAAATCAGGCACATTGCATATGTTTATGTTATGAATCTAATATGTTCGATTTTCATTTAGAATTTAGGACCCTGTAGTTAGAAAGAATCTTCAAGAAAAGTTGTAAAATTTTGCGCTCAGAAACCCATTGATCTGAACCATAGGTGTCGTAGGGCTCATTGGAAAGAGTATTCAGTAAAAAAATTATCTTAGTCGAACATCGATAGGTATAAAAAAACTCATATTTTTAGTGTCTTGATACCCCTATCGATATCCGAACAAGATAATTTGTTTATTTTATGCTCTTCTCAACGAGCCCTACGACACCTACGGTTCAGATCAATGGGTTTCCGAGTGTAAAAGTTTATTACTTTTCTTCAAGATTCTTTCAAACAATATGATCCTAAATTCTGAATGAAAATCGAACATATTAGATCAATAACATAAACACATCCTCCAAATCAATAGTATTGCGCCATATGTGTCCAAACAATGATTTCAAATAGTAGAACATGGACATGTGGCACAATGTAGTTATTTGGAGAAATTTTTTGTTTATACCAGCGGTGTAAAGAATGTTTTCTCTTTCTTCGCAAATGTTATTTTAATTTTTTTATACAAAAGGATTAAAAAGCATACCTTACAGACCCTAATAGGAGTGTGTATGATAGGTTTTCCCAATAACTAATACTAGATCACTTAATTACGTTCAATTGGCTCATGACAGCTTCAGCGGGTGTTCCACTATGCAGTTTTGTTTTAAAACTTGTTTTTCACGGTTTTTTATCTGATGTATTGTGAGAGAATAACCTGTCTTGATTTTTGGAAAAAAATTATTTTTTTCTAAAAATTGACTTAGTGGAACGGGGTCAATCAACGCTAAACAAAACCAACCCTAAACTTGTTTAGAATATTATCCGGCTCATTTTCTATCAAATTCGAACAACTCCTTGATCGGCTCGGTACAGCTGCATGTTTACAGCTCAAAACTTGCACTTAAATAAGATACTTAAACAATAAGTGTGTACCTCTTTTTCTTTGGCTGGGCGGTGTCGGAGGAGAGCATAGTTGTCCAAGAAGAAGGAATGGACATGGTCGAAGTTGTTATTCCGATAACAAGAACAACATAGGTCGTATGTCCTCTCGCTAACATTGTAACATTCGACACATACGAAATGGAGGCCCAGCAGGTGGGACCCACATTCATCACAGAGCAAAAACCTGTGGCCTGTGTCCATATAGAAGAGAGTAACACATTCCTTAAAATCAAGAGTCCCGTCGTCGTTTTTGTCGAGAAGTTTGAACACGTTTGAAGTGAGGAATCGGGATCGGCCTGTTTTTTGACGAAATCAGAGTACTCCTGGATGCTCACTTTCCCGTCTCCGTTTGCGTCTAGTCCTTCGTAGAAACTCCGAACCAATTGCTTTTGGTTGTCGGGGCATCTTGGCGTAATATGCCATTGCAACCTCGCGCATCTCCTTCATCTTTTCTTGGTGTAATTTGTCCTGCAATCACAAGGTGTAGTCGAACTTGAGTCATCTTGACAATATGAAAAAATAACGTAAAGAAGATATGTAAGATTGCTGCAGATTAAGAGGCCCCTTGGGCTAAATTATTGTTTCATTATGTCCGTTCGTCTTTTTTGAATTTTAATTAGCTTCACATTACTGTTTGTGAATTAACCATAATTCGTCTATCTAGAAAAGATAAATCTAAAAAGTAATGAATTTTGACTAAAAAGTTGGGTGATTTGGTCGTCACTTAAAAAAAAATAATACTCCCTCCTTCTCAAAAGTTAGGGTCAGTTTGTGAATCCAACTTTTTTTTTCAAAACATAGTCATTATACTTTTTCATTTTTATCTTTCCCATTTTTCCCATAAACAACTACAACTTTGCTTTTAAATGGTTCTTGTAACATCAAAAAATGAAGGTCAAAATTGGAAATTTATCAAATAAAGTCCATTGATTCCTGTCCTATGTTGATGATCATATTTTCTAATACTCGTATCTTTTATGATAACAAAATAAATTCTTTACCGAGAAAAAAGTACTCCTATTGTTCCTTTTTAAATGTTCTATAAGGGAGACCGTGGAACTAATTTGACATGAAAAACTAAAACACTTTCGAAACTAATTTTTAATTTCTTGTGCGCTGTTAAAAATTTCTTGTGCATATCGCCCTCCATATCTCTCTCTCTCAAATTATCTCTCTCTTTTCAATGCAAGGGTAGCACCGTGCATATCCTTCGTACTTATAGAATTTGAAATTTTACAGCAAAGAAAGTACCTACCTCCGGATATATAACTGTGGAATCCGATTTTCATATACGTTAAAAAGCCTTAAATAATTTCACCAACAGCCCATAAAATAATAATTTTATATACAATTTGACATGACAAGTCTTTATATAAGAGTCTTTGCTAATGGCTGCACTATTGCATCCGTTAGGGGTATAAAATAGTATACTTGTCGGGTCTCATTTATACTTTCAAATGCACTTTTAAAATACACTTGTACTTCAAAGTAGATCTTTAACGAGTACAATGTTGCACCCATTAGCATTTCTATTTATTTCATTTTTTATACAATTTGTAGTGGACCATTGTTCAAAGTTAAAACCTAGACCACCTTATGCCTACGGCCCCAACCAACTACCTGGGCTAGGTACACCGTTCTCTCAGAATATTATTTTAAATTAAATTATGCCCAAGAGAATTCAAAACCTTTTGAATCAGGCTTTGAAAAAAAAATTATACAATCTTTATGACGCATTGAACATTTCAGTACATACAATCTCGACCACTCAAACGATATCTGATGAGAGGCATAGTGTCATTTCGTGAAAGATCCAAATCGTTCACTTTTTGGGTCACATTGAAAATATATTGTAGGATGAAGATAACCTTCAGTCGTGGTTTAATCTGGGAGTGTGAGGACGGAGCTCTCACGGAACACGAGTGGACTTGTACACAGGATTTGTAGGGGTGCAAATAACCTTCAGTAGCGGAGCCCCCAATATTGTGTGGTTTAGGTCACACGATATTTCTGATCAATTTTCAACTTGTCGTGCATGGAGGGGTAGACTTGACCTTGGGCTTGCGTCCCTGTCACTTTGTCATCTCCCACTTAACATAGTACTAGTTTCTACATATGTTTCCAATTTATGGTAATTAAGCAGTTGTCGGACTTATAAGGAGGATGACTGATGAGTACAATTTGCAAAGTCGCCAAAATTGATAATTGTAATCGGATTAAAAAATAAAGTACTTCCATGCATCATTTTTTCAATTTCTTCTCACCAAATTTAGATGTTTAATTTTTGCATAAAAATTGAATAGAGGGAGTGCTTCATTGTTTTATCTGAAAATTGCACAAATTTTCTTAGTTGGACTCATAAAAAGGGATTGGGTGAGTATTACTCTATTTCCTTCTTAAATCAGTCATTTGTTTCTATTTATCTTTCGTGTTTTCTCATCAATTTCTAAGATCTATATTTGTACTTAGTTTAAGGTTTTCAGCAGACTAAAAAAATTGCACAAATTTTCTTAGTTGGACTCATAAAAAGGGATTGGGTGAGTATTACTCTATTTCCTTCTTAAATCAGTCATTTGTTTCTATTTATCTTTCGTGTTTTCTCATCAATTTCTAAGATCT
>JAXBDA010006593.1:0-20266 GCA_036023075.1 Gaultheria prostrata
TCTAGAGAGAGAGAGAGAGAGAGAGAAAGTTGGTGGAGGCTATCCAAACACTTGTGGGTTGATTCCTTGAGAGATTGGATGAGGTCGTAGGATCTATATGCTTGCATAATCTCTCTCAAGGTAGATTGTTCATCTTCTACATCACTTGAAGGTCTTTGATGGAGTTCAAAGGCGATTGGAGATTGGTCTAAAAGAGGAGTCCTGCGTAGATCAAGGATTCGAGGAGTCGAGTCTGGAGGAGCATCTATTAGAGCGGTTCATGAGGAATCAACAAAGAAGTTCTTAGCCAATATGGAAGGAGTTCATAGCGTGGTTATTAGAAACTCTTTGTTTTCGCGTTTTGCGTATAGTGCTCTCTTCTCTCCCGTGGTTTTTTCCCCGCCTTGGGATTTTTCCACATATATCTATGTGTTATGCTTGCTTGTTTAATTATTACGTTTATTATCTTGCATAATCACATAGATTGGGGTTTAATTATATTAATCGGCAAAATTAATTTATTCACCGTAGTAGTAAATCAAGAGGCGATCCGATTTCAATTTTTCAATTGGTATCAGAGAGGGTTAATCAAAGTATTTTTAAAAAATTATTTTCAAAAACTTGATCGTTGATTTACTGTTATGGAGATGACTAATTCCACTCCTCGTCGGCCGATGCTTAATGGTGATAACATTGATTATTGGAAAGCTAGGATGAGAGCTTTCTTAAAAGCTATTGATAGTAAAGTTTGGAATTCATGTCTAACAGGTTACACCATACCTATGGTTACAGTTGAACAGAAAGAAGTTCTTAAATCTCTGTCTTTGTATACTGTCACCGAAAGAGCTGCTCGTTCTACTAATGATCGAGTGATTAATGCTATATTTGTTGCTATTGATCTTAATGAGTTTTCCCGTATTTTTAATTGTGAAATTGCTAAAGAGGCTTGGGATATTTTGGTTACTACTCATGAGGGTACAAACGTTGTTAAGCAATCAAAACTTCAAAGGGTTGTGAGAGATTTTGAGTTGATTAGGATGGATGAAGATGAATGCTTTAAGAATTTTTATACTAGGCTTAATACTATAGTTAACACGAGTTTTACCCTAGGTGAGCCTATGTCTAATTTTAAATTTGTTAAAAAAAATTTAAGATCCCTGCCTAAACATTTTCGTACTAAAGTCACCATGCTTCAGGTTAAGAAAAAGCTTCCTAACATGTCTATTGATGAAATTATCGGATTACTTCAAACTTATGAAGTAGACATATTGCGGTATGACTTAGTAAAACAAAAAACTAAAACTTCGGCTAAGCCAATTGCTTTTAAAAGTGTTCAAGTTGATGATTCTAATTCAGAATGCAATAATGTTAAATATGATGCTGAAGCTACGAGACTCTTTACTAAAAAAAATCGAAAGGCTATTAAAAAGGGAAATTTTACAAAAAAAAGTATTCTGAAAAAGAGTCAAAAGATGAAGGCGGTGGAAAACTTAAATTTTATTCTACAAAAGATAAAGAGCATACCTTAAAAATATATTTTTGAAACCAATTCAGGAGGAAAATGTGTTCCCTAGTTGAGGGAGAGTTTTTTTTTTTTTTTTTGTGGGGGGGCCATAATTAGTATCAATGAGTGCTTGATTTAACTTTGTGAGGGAGAGAGTGCGTGACAGTTCAAGGGTACATGAGAATTTTCGAATGCTTGGATGGTGATCTTAATTTCCTATGACGTGTTACACACACTCACCGTTGTCACAAGTTTCATGTGTCATGGTGCATTTACCTCTTCCATATATCCTCGATTGGTCTTATTTGATTGCCCAGGTATATTAATTATGTTTTGCAACTCAAGTCATATAACCTCGTATTTCTACCTAAGTCAATTTGATGCCGTGTTACGTGAGTTTGGTCTCGAGCCCTTGTCGGACCACTCTTTATGAAGGTTCTAGTTTTTTTTTTTTTTTAAAGTGCTTGACAGCCTTCAGTTTGTGCTTGAGCAGCACTTCCACTGTTTTTAAAAAAAAAAAAATCCTCCAGCACTTTGAAATGTGCTTAAGCCCACCTTCGGGCATTTCAACTGCGTGTTTTTCTCCTTTGCCTTGTGTCATCTTATGTTACGTGATTTTCTTTAAAAAAAATTAAAAAAAAAGGAAGAGACCTGAGGGTAGTAATTAGTATCTTCTTTTAAATGTCTTGTTTCCTTGTTTGCATTATTTCCTTTTTTCTTTAATTGGGAACTATCACACAGACGTGAAAACCAATAAGGGAAGTTTGTAGTGTTTTTTTTATTGACTTGTTTACTTCTTTTTTAACATTTCCTTTCTTTTAATTGGAAACAGTCACCAGCGTAAGGCATGTGTATCTTTTCTTTTCCTTTATTGTGCTTCCCTCCAAGTTGAAAGCCCTTGCGTCTATTTTCTTCTTCTTTACCCCACTCACTCTCTCTTAACTCTCCAACTCCCACAGCCACTCTTCTACCTTGGATTTCAGTTGTCTGGTAAGCAATTTCACACTCGCTTTCTTTTATTGGTTTATTCAAAGGTTTATCAAAATTTCTTATGAGTCGGTTATGTGCGATTGCTCTGTTCCATAAGGCTAGTTTTCTTTACTCTTCACTATCCACATGCATGCAATCTAGTGCTTATAATGATACTTCTTTGATTTTACGGACTAGATCATATATATATATATATTTTGGGGGGGGGGGCATCTGTTTTTGGGGATTCCAAAGTTAGGGTTTTGATGCCCAGATTTTTGTCACCAAATCGATGACAATCTTTTCAAAATTGGGTGTCGGTTTTGTGTTTTGATGTACGTTATGATACTGCCCTGTTATTGATTTCTTTGTATTGCTTGTTATAGTGACGATGGCTACTCGCAGTTCTCGCCGCGGTAAGGCTTCAGCTCAATCGGACTCTCTTCCATTTTGTAGGTTCCCTTCCCCTGAGTTTGAGAAAAAGTTAGAAAAATTTAGCTCTCGGACCGTATTTGTCGAGCGTCAGTTAGACCTCATTGATCTTTCTGGGTCTCAAATTGTGGCATGGGTTAATAACCAGCGTTGGGGTAATCTAGCCATGATTGAAGGTCTTGTCAATTTTACTCTGATTCGGGAATTTTATTGTAATATATTTCATGTTGATCTTGAGTCTGAAGTCATTAAGTCTAATCTTTGCGGTTGTGAACTCTGTTTTACTCCAACACTTCTCAGTGGCATGCTAAATCTTACTCCGCTTGCTATGTCTGGTTATCCTTTTTCTCCTGGTTCACGTAGTGCTAATATTAATGGGAATCGTATCGCAATTGCCTATACTTTGATAGAAAATACGTCTAATAATTTGGTTGGGGTGTGTCTTATTGACTGAATACTTTCTGAGTGCTTTCTTTTGTGTTCTCTGTGTGTTTTCTTTACTTACTTCATTTTTTTTTAACATAAATGAAAAGAGCTTCAAAAAAAAAAAAAAGATTAAATGTGTCACACCTTGGATGGCTTACAGCTTGAGCTTGATGCTATGGGGTTTGAGTATCGAAACACCTTTGATAGTGCATGAGCATTTTATTTATTTCCTTTCGTGCGCTATATTTAAAAATTAAATGTGTCATGGAACATGTCTTAGTGACTACCACTTCTACACGTCATAGTAAGAGAGATTACTTAACGAGACAAGTTTGATTCTCATGCACCTGGATATGTTTTGTACTTTTCCTAGGCAATTGACCGGTCTTTTTTTGTTTTGCATCATTTGTGGATACGCAACTCTATATATGTCATCTTTTACTAAAGAATAAAAAATTAATATACATTAGCTTTGGGTGAAATAAAATGTCTATCGGTAATAAAAATAAAATAAAATGTCTATCGGTAATAAATAAAATAAAATGTCTATCCGGCGTTCACTAAGAAACCGGATCCATTCGGCTCTATCCAGTTTGAACGTTCGCATTTCAAAGTGGATAGACCTTGTGAAGGCATTTGTATGTCTATCGGAGCATTCGCTAAGTAACAGGATCCATTTGGCTCTATCTAGTCCGAACGTTAGCGTTACAAAGTGGATAGACCTTGTGAAGGCATTCGTATTGGACCACTTGCTTAGTAACCGTTTCCTTTTGGCTCTATCCAGTCCGAATGTTCGCTTCAAACGGCAATGGGGTAAAAGAGGATACATTTAAAAAAAATTAATTAATTATTAGTTGAGAGGGAGAATCCGCCTTGCGCTTATTCGACAAAAAATCTCCAAGGACCTAGGGTGGTTTGACTTCTTGACGGGACGATTACTTGATCTGTTGATTTTCATGAGATTCTCGAGTCATTTTTTAGTTGAACCATTTCGTTCTATGAATGTTGCACACACTCACTTTTTGCTCGTTCATCTCTATCTATGTCATATAGCATTCCCCTATGTTGACTACGAAGCTTTAACATTGATCGGTATCAAAACATTTTGTAAGCATGATCATATTTATTAATTTGCATGACACGATATTATCCATCCTTGAGATATATTGCGTGTGTGTTCAGTTCGTATGGCTAAGTGAATGTTGGACTTTCATATGTATGCTTAGTAGATTAATTATCTCTCTTGGGGTTTCTTGTTCTCCTTTCTATATCCTTTGTCAATCCATGACAAAAAAGGGGGAAAATGTGTTGCTTGTTAATGCTTAATTAGTTCTACAATATTGATTTTCTATGTTTCTTGTACTCTTGTGTGCAGGTTTGGGGCTATATGATTTCATGGTTCAGTTGTTAGGATTTTCAATTGTTAGTTGATATAGTTTTGTCCCGAAATTGCCAAAGGGGGAGATTGCAAGTTCCTTATTTATGATTGGTTAATTCTGTGATGTTTCCTTGTAATTGAAATCCTTTGTAAATGGTAGTTAGTTGTTTGAGTGGTGAGGTGGAATCAAAGCTAGTAATCAGCGCCTCAGTCTAAGCTAGCAATCAGTGGATTGAAGATTTGAAACGTACATGTAATCCGGATACAGCAAGGTTAAATAGGTCGCTCGAGCGAGCCATGCTAGGTGAGAACGTCTATTTAAGGCGCGCGTTTCATTCTTACCATCAACTCTAGCAGCCACAGCGTCTATAGAGAGAGAAAAAGTTGGTGGAGGCTATCCAAACACTTGTGGGTTGATTCCTTGAGAGATTGGATGAGGTCTTAGGATCTATATGCTTGCATAATCTCTCTCAAGGTAGATTGTTCATCTTTTACATCACTTGAAGGTCTTTGATGGAGTTCAAAGGCGATTGGAGATTGGTCTAAAGGAGGAGTCCTGCGTAGATCAAGGATTCGAGGAGTCGAGTCTGGAGGAGCATCTATTAGAGCGGTTCATGAGGAGTCAGCAAAGAAGTTCTTAGCCAATATTGAATGAGTTCACAACGTGGTTATAAGAAACTCTTTATTTTCGCGTTTTGCGTATAGTGCTCTCTTCTCTCCCGTGGTTTTTGCCCTGGGGTTTTTCCACGTATATCTGTGTGTTATGCTTGCTTGTTTAATTATTGCATTTATTATCTTGCATTATCATATAGATTAGGGTTTAATTATATCAATCGGCAAAATTAATTTATTCACCGTAATAGTAAATCAAGAGGCGATCCGATTTCGATTTTTCACATTCCCTAAATTCAAAACTTAGCAACTCGTTGGGACCATGCCGCAATAGAGAAATTTATTGCAAATTCTCTAGTACTGGCGTGAATGACCTATATTTTGGCGCGAATGACCTATTTTGACCATTACCTCTTTGTTTCTTTGTTATCCTTTACATTTGAAGTCAAGCTGTGATGTTTTCATGTGTATCCAAATGATCGATGTGTTCTCCAAGTGTATGAATCCTGTTGGAGTTTAATATTTGAAAAAAAAAGGATAAGCTTGGACTTGTTTCTGATACGATCACGACACCCCTCCTTTGAAGTATCAGAGGCCCAAAGGTCATGCGGCTCATGCCTTAGGGAGGTTCCTCGTCTTGAAAATAGAAAATTAACAAGGCAGGGAGAGGAGTTTGCATTTCACTGCCATTCACCTTAGTTGATTTTGCAATTTGAAAGTCTTCTAATAACATCCTTTGCACGAGAAGGGGTCGAGTTTACTAGCCAACCATCTGTGAACTCTCACTTTACAGTCACCAACGCTAGTCGAGTGATCAGACAATGTGTGAGAGCCGTCCATGCTCGAAAGATCGTAGGCTTTATTAGCTCAAACTTTTTATTGCGTTAGATAGGTACATGATCTATGCATGTGCTTCTTTTGGTTTCCATCGACTTGCTCTCCTTCTGTTCGAAAAAAAATTGACTTGCTCTCCGCAAGGACCATTACTGTATATTGTTTTGGTATTCAAGTAATTGTCTTTTCGATTGACTTGAACAATAAGTTCACATGATCCGTCATGTAACATAAGCATGGAAAAGAAGCAAAAAAATTATGAAGGGTATTAGAAAATTGATTTTGAACATAATGACTATAAAAAAAACTTAACTGAAGTTTCACCAAAAAGCGAACAACAAAAAATTTAACATGTTTTTTATCTATATCGTACACGTGTGGTTCTTATCAGACTAATTTTAATATATCATCTTCATGCAAGAGAAGAACATTAAAGTATCTTTAAGTTCTAACTAACCGAGAGATGAAAATGGTGATCACATCATCCAATAATGAGTAATCTTCCTATCTCAATGGGAGAGAATGTAAGGTTCCCTGTATTTAAACTCGAAGCCAGTTACGAATTGGGCGGAGAGTAGAAATTTGGATACAATTTTCTTGGGCAACGAAATTTTCCATAATTGAGAAAAGCAAAATCGTTCCCTTGAGAGAACTATTCCTTATCTTAATGGGAGAGGGTTACAAAATGTGTGAAATGAGAGTCATCCCAAATCTCTTCCATTTAGAATTGTAAACAGATCATTCCTTACGAGAATGTATTATGATTTTCGGTTAGCATGCAATCAAATAAATCCCATGAGAAATCATTCTTTTTAGATGCAAGTAGAAATCATCTGTATATTATTTATAGTTTTAGAATGAAAACAGAATTAAGTCGGTGTATTCTAATTTGCCTCCTTTAATTACCCCAAAAAAATCGTCTTTTTGGACCATTGGATTGAATTGATCCAAGCCCCCCACTAAAAATATGAGCTGAATTGTATTATAGATTTTTAAAATTATTTTTAATTTTCTTTTTCTTTCCTTTCCTTTCTACTTCTTTCGTTCCTTAAATTGGAATAAGTTGTTCCAAATAGAGTTGTACTTTGGGATAGATGTATAAACGAGAATTTTGAAGAATTTTTGTGGGCTAGTGCTTGATCATACTCCTCCTATCACAGACAGCAACCCACAAGAGGAAATGTAAAAAGTTGGATAGCAAATGAAAAACGTTAGTAAAAGAAGGGGACCAGTATTCTGGAGTTGTGAGTATTCAACTTTTTGAAAAGGGCATCAACAATGGTGATGGTCATTATCAATGGGTTGGAAAGAGGGGTGATTGTTCTTGTCAAGAGCCTATGGACCACTTAGAAAATGTTAAAAGTGTTAACTTCCACATTCATTTGGCACATGAACCTTAACATGCATTTCTGCAACAAATGTTTCTCTGTCAAGGGTTTTGGACTTGTTTAATTTTTTACAAAATAAAGAACTTACACTCGTACATGTCCCACGTAGATAAATAGTAGTTTAAGATCTCATAAAACAATATTCTTTAAGAGGATCTTTTGTTTGAGCAGATATAAGTATTGGATAAAACTACTAATATTCAACATAATGATATATTCAGTGTTTGGTTAAAATCTTTATGGTTCGAATTAAACATATCCAATGCAGCAAAATGTTAGCTAAATTGCATGTTTCATAGAATTATACTATATCTTTGCACTAAAAATCCATAAAACGAAAAGGTCATTCTGTGGCTAGTGCATCTCTATGATGTTTCCAACAAAACTAACTAATAATACTACTAAAATGATGAGGTTTGACCTCTATGTTACGAGGAGCAAATATTTCCTTTTAGGTAGCTTATAGTACTCTTATCCACTTGACTGTACTTTAAAACAATTTATTAACAAAGTATAACATGAAGAATGAAGAAGATGTACGTGCACACAACTATTTCTCCATCTCTTAACACTTTAAAAGTAATTTTCCAAATGCTTTGGTGGATGAGGGTGTGTCCAACATACGAAATAAAATAGAAGTGTAATTAAATTTGTATATATTCCAATGAAAAGTTGTGTTTTTCAAACGAGATAAAATTTATGTTTTAAAGCAGAAGAAAAACAACCGTCCATAACATTACAAAATTCATTGTCATCAAGTTTTCTTTCACTATCTCAAAAGAAAAGGGTATTTCGATTTGAAAGAAAGAAAAGGGGTAAGTATGAAATATGATAATAATGTTGGGAAAAATGCGGCAATAACAAACTCCAAAGAACAATTCTCATTGATAACCGCTAAATCATCACACACATGATATGGAATACGAAAATAGTAAAGAAAGAAGACAGCAAGATTTTACGTGGTTTCCCAAAATCCGGGTGCGTCCACGGGAGAAAGAGCGAGTCTGCTAGGGTTTTTACATAGGAAGTATTTATAACGTCTACTCCTATTCCAACCCTAATTACATCGTACTATACCGCGGGGGTGAACCCCACCCCCCAAACCTTCGGGCCTATGGCCGAGCCCAACAGTTGAATCTGCGATGGGCCAGATGTTTCGCTCCTCTCCGCTTCGCACTAGCCGTTCATTAAAACTTCCCGGTACCTCTCCATATGAGCCACAAGTTCCAACAATAACAAAATATAAAACATACTACAATGAATAGAAGACTAACTGATAAATAGAGATACAAATAGTAGATGGAAACACGAGCTGAGTCATGTGTAATACCACAGTCTCCTTAACAAATATTCATCGCCTACCGTGGGTGTTGTAGGATTCACCGGCATCTTCATCCCGGATAAAACGGCAACCACCACAAATCGCCAGAATACCTCTGTCGACTACAATGGCGAACTTACATGCGTCTGCCTCTCTCTCTCTCAAAGAACGTTGATATGGAAATGTATGTTGGAGCACAAATTACTTGTGTGCAGAAGCAAAGGCAGAGGGTCCCTTTACATAGGTGAAGGAGGAGCCTTCTCATTCAATACGGGGAGCCTACCCAATCACTAAGGCAGTTCAATTCTTGCAATTGAATTCTGAAACTCCCAACATAAATCCGAATTTGAATTGAGGAATGAATAAGTCATTCAATCTCAATCATGGGGTGTATTAACCAGCCTTTATCATGCGTATTAACCATCCATAAACACATGCAGCATCCGTGGGTCCTTTCGGTTGCCTCGAGAGACCCTTCGAACACCCCATTTCATTCACACCGATTTTCTGAGAATTTTCCAACAAATAATTCACATCCAATCACTAAATGAGATTTAGATGATGGGGATTCATCATGACCTGATAATATAATGTTTGGTTTCTAAAATAAGATACATAATATGATCCTATTATGTAAAACGATTTATTGTGAACATAATAAATCTTTCTTTGAATTCTAGAAGATATATTCTCCCAATCACTGGAGATAAATAGGATTGCCAAAACAATCTGACAAAACCGTTTAATCAAATTACGGATCTATGAAGAATAGAGAGAGAGCATTCCATTCACTAATGAAAAAATAGGGTAAATACAACACACTTGCGTAAAGCCTAAATCTCATCTCACATCGATAATTATAATTGTTCATTTTGCATAGATTGAAGTTTTAACCATCACAGAAAAAATTTGCTCAGTCTCATATTATTTTTAATAATATGAGACTGAGCTAATTTTTTAATCAAGAATCGCATGCCGTACGATTTGATCAACCAGTTTTGAATTTCAATTAAGCTGTTTTTTTAAAACAAAAATTTACAAAATGACCGGACTTTGGTGATCACTGCAGATATCACGGTGAAGTTGTGAACCCGCACAAAATAGATAGTAATGTATTTTTTGAAGAAAAGAAAATGGCACTTAAATTTTATTGACTGCGAGCTGATCTTTTTACTCCTATATAAATAATATAATTAGGAGTTGTATTTTTTTCCATTCGTCATGCCTAATCTATTATATGGGAAGGGGAGAATGAGACTCAATTTCAGAATACAGTATAGTACATCCAAGAACTCTACCGCATGAATTAGCCACCACTTACATAGGAGTTCTATTTACTACGTAGTAGTTAAATTGGTTTCGGAGAAAACACCTACTCCACTAGTAAAAAAGGAAACTGTTTCCGCCTCTTTTTTTTATTAATTTTTTTCTATTCCGTCCAACTCTAATTTATAGTAGGACTAGTATTCACATCTTTGCCATGGTCAAAATGAGAGATTTTTCAGTGTCGAGCGGGTATGGTGTGGAGCTGTGATTTTGATTGTTCAAAAATATTCTGGATAACTAAGATTTAAAAATAGAAAGAGGAGTAAGGGAGGAGAAAGAGTGAGAAATCTGAATTATCCAAAATATTTTTTGTCAGCCAAAATTGCCTCTCGGCGCCACGTACCCACTCTGCACCGGGAAAATTTTCTCGTCAAAGACTCATAGGCGACGGATTTTCATTTTTATTATTACTCCATCTTTTTTCACTTTTTCAGTCCAACCTCGCTCGCTCTCTCTCTCTCTCTCTCTCTCTCTTCATCATCATCATCCAGTTAATAAAATCTCTGAAAAAACTCTCTCCTCTGCTCTTGTGCAACTGATTCTCAGATCGACCGTTTCCTTAAATTCCACTTCGCTTTTTGTTGCTGATCTCAGCTCCGATTCTCGAACTCACTTCGCCAACCAAACTTCGAATTCAGTAAAGTTTTTCGTCTCATTTTCGATGATCGATTCTCATTCTCTCCCCTAAAAACCTAAACCAGAGGTACATTTTCGCACTCTTCTTTATCACTGCACCACTACTCTTTCGCGCACTTATTTAGTATATTCTTTTCAAGGGATACAATAATACTAGCATCATTTTGACTGTAGGAGCGAAGATCGTGGCGATTCTATGCAAATTCGACCTTTTTGTGTGTGATATTTGAGTTGTGATGTGAGGTTTGTGAATCATTTGATGAATGGTGGAAGTGTTTGGTTGTGATAATGA
This sequence comes from Gaultheria prostrata, assembly GCA_036023075.1. Taxonomy (NCBI): domain Eukaryota; kingdom Viridiplantae; phylum Streptophyta; class Magnoliopsida; order Ericales; family Ericaceae; genus Gaultheria; species Gaultheria prostrata. The sequence continues at coordinate 11,098 of JAXBDA010006593.1, forward strand.
GGATTTTGGGAGGTTAATTGAGATTGTTTTGTGTACGGAGGGATAAGATGACCTCGGATGTTACCAGGACCGGCGGCCGAGGCGAGAGGGACATTGAGCAGGTACAATTTTCACGGATGTTTGGAATTCTTGTTAGTTAATGCTCGAGTTGTTTCCTTATTCGAAAAGCTCGTCTACTTACTGGTAATGATATAAGTACTATATTGTGTTGCTATACTACTTGAGACGGCTAAGAAGCAGTTTTTTTGCAAACATCGTAGGTACAAATTTGACACCTGTTGAATATTAGAAGCTATGTAGGCTATGTAGCATGAACTCTTCGCTGGAGGTCACGTAGAAAAACTCTCCAAACATTCTCCGGACATGTGTTCGATACTCAGACCGAAAGTGTCTTATATTTGTCCCAACCTTTTTTCATTTGGACACTGAGGGTTACTATCGAGCACGCTAGGACGTTCTATAAAACGTGCAAATATTATCCTAAGCAGGTCCCAAAGTGTTGTGTCGTTCAGGTTTTGGAGATTTGCGTGCCGAAGTATTGGTGTCAGATCTACATAGATTAGAAGACATACGTTGTTAATGTTTAGTACTAATTCGTGTTTCTACCAAGAACATTACTTCTATAAGAGTAAGGATATAGACACACATTATTGGCAGCATAAGAATATAACGGCCACTATTTTTTTATTTGCGAACTAAGCATTCATTGCAATCTTGACCTATCTCAACTGTTTCTGAAGTTGCATTCTGATCTCCTTACCTGTTCTAGTATTTCACCAATGAGTCTGATTAGATGTAAATGTAATTAGAAAGTGGACTCATGTTTGGGCTTGTCTGGAGCGTGTCCTGCATGTGTTGCACATGGATATGTGTGGTTGATGGACGTGTTTGGGCTTCTTGGAAATTAGTAGGTATCCAACATTATCTCCCTTTTTCTTGGAGGAAGACTCCGGTGCACAACCTAAAGAACCCTGGGATGGCTGGCACTTGCCATGGTGCTGTTTCTATGGTGGTATCAATACAAATGAAACTAAACCACAAATCTTTTGAAACCCCCCATAATTGTCTTCACACCATATTTGGCCTTTGACTTCTACATTAGTATCTATTTAGCCAGTCAATTTGTTGCACCACCTTTTGTACACCATCATGATTCTTGCCGAGTTTCGACTTACTGTGTTATGCCTTATGCACTTAAAAAGGAACCACGCCGAGTTGCTGTTTGTAGGTGCGGAGACAAGTTTTCATTCCCCATAATCAAGACATCTTAATTATGTCTTCAAATTGTGTTTTTTTTAATTCTAACCAGCTTGACTCTAAATTCTCCTATGGATGTCTTTTCTATGGGCTCTGTGCCTGTCTTATTAACAACTTAGCCTATCTTCTTCTGCTTCAGATGTCAATTCAGAATCATTTCACTGGTTACCAGATAATTGCTTTAAAATACTTTAGTTATTTACAATAGTGGTAATATAGTTCTGGAGAATCACGTAGTCAAAAAATGTTTTGAAGTGCTGATAGAAAAACTGTTTTGCAGTTATTATAGGGAATACATAATCAGAAATTGTAGTATTATATAATGTGTGGTAGCATTACAAAGTGCAGTGTTTTAAAAGGCCCGCGCCTAGGGGCTGAGGCAAGGTGCACTGAAAGGGCTTTGACACCCCAAGGAGAAGCGCAAGTGCATAAAGCGCAGTTGGGGCCCTTGAGGTGTGCGCCTCGCCAAGAGGCATGATGCGAGAGCCTCACTGTTTTTTCTCATATCCACACTCAGATTTCATCATCCGAACTGTTCCATTCTTAGTAACTTCTTCTTCTTTCCTTACTCTGCTCTGCTCTTATGATTTTTTTCCCTAATTCTCCTTTCAATGTTCTTTGTTTTTTATTTCATATATCCCTGAGACTATTACTAATTACTCTGTTGTTGGACGCCTGTTGTTCTTTTCAATTGTTGTGGTTGTTAACTCCGCTTCTTATGCTCTGTTCTTTTATCTTCTTACTCTGCTTTGTTTTGAACCATCCTCTTACCTCTGTTTCGTGCCATATATGCCTTTAAAATTGAACTTTGGTGATTTCAAACATGTGGAATGTTATATCTTGTAGTATTTGAAATTTGAGGAGCATTTTCTTATGCTGAAAATTTTGCCTATATCAGAATTCTCATTATTTATCAGAACTTGCGCCTCACTCTGTTGAATTTCTTGCCTTGCCTCGCTCCTAGGCTTCAAGGGACCATGCCACCTCGCCGCCTCGGTGCGCGTAGAGTCTTTTAAAACACTGATTAGGAATAGAGTGCTTGAGAAATTAATTAGGAAATTTTTCGCAGTTGATCATCACAAATAAAATACTGTTTTGCAGTTGTTCTAGAGAATACATAATTAGAAAGTCCATTATAGGATGTATGGTATCATTAAACTTGGACAATTATCTACAGTGGAGACTGAAGTAGCAGCACAGTTAACTTATAGAATACTGACGACAAAACCAATATAGATTAGACAAATACTATTTCGCCATTGCGATTTGTAAGGCAGGGTTTCCATGATTTTCATTTGCATGTAGTTTTATTGGCACATGGATGTGAAAAAGGATATTGCATTCATCTTCGGGTATTGGGCTATGTGATGCAGCGCAGCGTGTTGAAATAGAAGAGCGCGCAACAAGGACAATCACGAACAAGTTTGAATTAGAGGTACTCCCTCCTTGAACAAACAATAAGAGAAAAACTCTCAATTTTTATTAATCACTAAACAACTCCTTTTATACTAGAAAACTAAGACCAAAAGGAATCAGCAAAACAGTAAGATGAATCCCGGTGAATCGCTAATTGACTTAATAATTACCAAAATTAAAAGATTAGGGATGTTCCCTAATTTGATTACTAGAAAATAAAAGAAACTTGCCAAAACAGACGGCACGTATAAATGGAATCTTCTAGTATAATTTATAACAAAAATAATAAAAACTAAATATGCTATTTCTGAAGTTATAGATTATTTCCATTCTGCATCACTATGTATGTTGGCCTGACTTTTGGTTGGATTAACATATTTTATCCTTCTTATTTGAGACAAATTACAATACAAAAAAAGTCCCTAGTTTAGTTTACTCTCAATTTGTTTACTGTACTTTTTCTGTTGCTTCTAGAAATGTTGTCGGGTTAATGTCTGGTTCTCGTTGAACATAGGACGAAAAGTATTTGCTGTTCAGATAAATGCTTAAAACTGGCCTATTTTTAACTTAAAGGTACGTTTGTAATGTTTAGGACGCTAGTCTAGGTATGTGCCAAGTATGAAAGAGAGATGCATATGGCTTCTTTAGCGACATATCTCTGCTACAGGTACTTAGTTTTTTAATATTTTATTTTAGTTGTTTGTTTGTGGAAGTCTGCTACAGCTACCCTTGATGGATGCATTAAGTTTGTGACTCCTCATGCATCAAAAAGGGAGATAAGTGCCAGATAGAGACTTCCAAAGGGGTTTAATTATACCATATTCTGTAGGGAAATATAAAGTCTGATTCTAATGCCCCTGCGCGTTTATTCCACCCTAATTACTAACCATGTGGGCTCTAGAATATAATTTGAAATTCCTCGGTACTTATAAATTTCTCTGACTCTACATCCGTCCCAATACTCTGAATATTTGGACATTTTGTAGTTTTTACCAGCATTACCCTGCTATTGACAAATATGGTGATTGCGGTCTTCATGGTGGCAAATATGGTGATTTTGGTTAATCTAGACTTTTGGATGATCTTTACGACAGGCCATTAATGCTCTTAAGAAAGGTGCATGTTTGCTCAAGTATGGAAGAAGAGGAAAACCGAAGTTTTGTCCCTTCTGGCTTGCTAATGTAAGTTTTTTTTTCAATTTTTATGGATATCCATGTTCCTTTTTCTAGTTGTATCCTTTATATGACAGTACCACCACGGCCAACAACAAGAATATCTAGAAAACTTAAGTTTGCTGCTGCTGTTTCCCCACTAGTGTTGCCATTTTTTCAGGTTATGAGGATGTGGAGTCTTTTGATGTCCTTGAGTCTGGAGTTCATAGAGTTACTTATGTATGCTGATATTCCTATTATAGAGTCTCAAAGACTTGTTATATATCAGCCAGGATCCAGTCAGGGATCCCTGACTTTGTTAAAATACGGACCTCATAGTTCCCGGCCATATTTTGATGATCCGAACCGTCCAATGTGTTTAAAAGGTGTTTTTAAGGATTTTTAAACAATTAGGCTGTTGATAACTGCCTTAACACAATGAGGTGAAACCTATATATTTGTCCATGGCAAACAACCAGCTTTTTAGATAATTGGATGCTTGATAAATCATCATCACACTTTGTACATCCATTGGACTTTATGGTATATATGTATTCTTATATTTTGTCGTCTCATATGTATCTTTTTGTATGTTTGCTTGTAAACAACCAGCTTGTTAGAAAATTGGATGCTTGACACATTCTTTTTTTTGGTGCAACCCTTGACACATATTCATCATGTTGTGTACTTCCATTGTCACTTTTATTGTTTATGTATCTTATATTGTGTCTTCTTATACTTGTCTTGGTGTATGCTTTGCTTGTGAGCTTGTTAGGATACTGGATGCTTAAAAGCATCATCCACTGTGCTGTGTACTTCCATTGTCACTTTATGGTGTACCAAGTCATGTTCTTTTTTTCCTTCTTATACATGTCTATTCTTGCTTGTGTATTTGTTTCAACCATATCATTATGCTTGATCATCTGCCAGTATTAGTTCTGTTGCTGTCAAGTACTCCGTAGCATCTTCCTCGCTGTTCAAAAAATAAAAAAAAATAGCATCTCCTTCCTTTGATATCACAAAACTGACTGTGGAGATCTCTCTGCAAGAAGTCTATCAGGATTAAGAACTGGTAGTGTACACGTATATTGGTTTCGACTATCTTCATACTAAATCATCTTCCAATGTACTAGTTTTGTGTTATGAGTTTCAAGTAGCATCTCCCTCCTATCACACAACTGAAAGTGGAGATTTCTGTTCCGGGAGTCTTAAGTATTAGTAACTGGTGGTGTTACTGCATTCAGGATGAATCTGTTTTAAAATGGTTCTTGGAGAAAGAGGAGAAGCATCTCAAATTAAGTCACGTGTCCAGAATTGTTTCAGGGCAACGCACTGTAAGTTCTGTTCCTTTGAAGAAAGTATTGTTATTTAGCTTGATATACATTGTTGGGCACTACTTGGGCTTGGGCCCATTTCTTAACAGCTTGAGCTTTTGGGACAATTGACAACTTAACATTGTATCAGAGCTCTAGCTGAGAGTTCTTGGGTTCAAGTCTCTTTGTTTGCATTGGTTCCCTGTTTGCATTCTACCTATGAAAATTTGCATCTCCGCATGCAAGACAGTAACTTAACAAGTATATCTCTCAATACTTCTATAACCATACAGGACTTTGATGGTTTGTGTGCAAATTGATAATAGTTCTGTTTGAGTGTATTTTTTTTTTTTTTTTGTGCAACGGAAGATTCTGTTTGAGTGTATTTACATTGGTTAAAGCTATAAGTAATAGTGAGAACTGATGTCGCATTGATCTTCAAGACCTAAAGTGCGGTAAGTACAGCGTTTAGATTTTGTGAGTTCTCATCATGTTGCAGTATCTAATTTACTTTTCAAAAATCCCTCTGATACTACCTCTCTGCATTATTCTGTCTGAACTAACTGAATTTGGTTCTCCTTTTCTTTTTCCTGAAGTTTTTTACTGCTGCTTATGGCATCGTAGGGATTGAGATGGGGGTATTTGGTGTGTATACTGCCGTTATATCTCCATAGAGTGTACAACTGAGTGAAAAGCTTGATCATTAAAAGAAGGGAAAAACAAACTTATTGATTTTGAGCTTCTATTTGGACCATTCAAATCAGCACCCAAACTCATTGAGTTGTGAGTTTGATGTTACGCCCAAATTCCGGAATGGTACCTCGGCTATTTTCTGTGCGTATGTTTTCTCATGGCATCTAGAATGTGAAACAGAAATTTATGAGCTAGGCAGTAGTTGAGGTAATTTTTTTTTGGTAAAAAGAAATAGGAAAATTTTGGGAAGGTCTCGGTGAACATGAGTGACGTTCTCTAACAACATGTCAACATAGGTTCTTGGAGTTAGCTGCTGTGAAAAATAGATTATTCTGAAGTATGAAGAATCTAAGTTTGAGGAGCATTGGGTGATATTAGCATTTGTTTCTTTTCGTTAAGTGTGAAAAGAAGAAAAATAGGTACTAAGAGGCTATTTTGTGTCCGCACCATCGAAGTGGAGTGCTGATGGGCTAGACAGGATAAAATACGAAATCTCTGTTTTGTTTTCACATGAAGCTGGTTCCCTCCAACCATCTTGTGTTCTCATCCATGACAGCTTGAGCTTTTACCGTTTTACCGGGGAGTGGCTATTTGTTTTCCCACACACTCATACACACCATAGATAAAAGCAAGAGATGGATTTTCAAGATCCTCACCTCACATTAACCACCGTGAGGGGGGCTAGTTTACATCGGACAATTCTTTCTTCATACTCCAGTGATGCAAAATGTCAAATCCTTTGAGTTGCATTGCTTCCAAGTTCTTTGATTTATCAAAAAACATGTAGTAGGAGGCTCCAGGCTGATTCATGAGATGATTTAAAACCCAGAGTATGCTAGGTTGTGTCAAAGTCAAATGTCAAAGTCAAATAATTGTTCCATTCAATAATGTTTTTGTGAAGTTTTTTTTGTGATTGTTACCGACTTAATACTTATAAATCTGGTTTCGGTGCTTCCTTATAATATGTTCAAACATTCATGATTTAACTGCCAAATTGTGGCCTCAAATTAATTTGTTTCCTTATATTTCTCAGCCAATCTTTCAAAGGTATCCACGGCCTGAGAAGGAGTATCAGTCCTTTTCTCTTATTTATAATGACGGGTCGCTGGATTTGGTAAGGATTTCATTTGCAGTGATGGTCTTCTTTTTATGTATCTTACTCTCTTTTATTGTGGACCAGTTTCTTTATTGTAAATTCCTCTCTCTCTCTCTCTCTATATATATATATATATATATATATTTAACGAAGTAATCTTGGTAACATGACTTTCCATGCAGATTTGTAAAGATAAAGATGAAGCTGAGGTATGGTTTAGTGGTCTAAAGTCACTAATTTCACGTTGTCATCAACGGAAGTGGAGAACAGAATCAAGGAGTGATGGAATTCCATCAGAAGCTAACAGTCCTCGTACATACACTCAGAGGAATTCTCCTTTGAATTCTCCATTTGGCAGTGGTGAGAGCTTGCAAAAGGTATGGGGTCTTGCTTTGTAAGAATGCAGAAAGTCCTCCTCCAGGAACATTAGCACATCTATGAACACAAATGCACATTGACACAGTTCTTTTTAGGGATACCTAGTAAGAGGGTCTTTGTTTCTTGATTCAGGATGGTGATCAGCTCCGCCTTCCTAGTCCATATGAAAGCCCTCCAAAAAATGGTTTGGATAAGGCAATTTCAGATGTGATAATGTATGCGGTTCCTCCTAAGAGTTTCTTCGCCTCCGACTCAGCTAGTGCTTCTATGCAATCTGTGTCATCTGGTGGCTCAGATAGTGTACATGGTCATATGAAGGGGATGGGGATGGATGCTTATAGAGTAAGCTTATCAAGTGCTGTTAGCTCATCAAGCCAAGGTTCCGGTCATGATGACGGTGATGCCTTGGGGGATGTTTTCATTTGGGGGGAAGGAATTGGGGATGGTGTTCTGGGTGGTGGACCTCAGAGAATAGGGAGTTCTTTTAGTGTCAAAATGGATTCTTTGTTGCCTAAAGCACTAGAATCTGCAGTATTTCTTGATGTTCAAAATATAGCGTGTGGTGGGCGGCATGCTGCCCTAGTAACCAAACAAGGGGAGATTTTCTCATGGGGGGAGGAATCAAGTGGCAGGCTTGGTCATGGTGTAGATTCAGATGTTTTGCATCCAAAACTTATTGATGCTCTCACCCATACAAACATTGAACATGTAGCATGTGGCGAGTATCATACTTGTGCTGTCACACTAGCTGGTGATCTGTACACATGGGGCGATGGCCATTTTGGTATTCTTGGGCATGGAAACGAAGTGGGTCACTGGGTCCCAAAAAGGGTGAATGGACCTTTGGAGGGTATTCATGTTTCATCCATTTCCTGTGGGCCTTGGCATACTGCTGTAGTGACCTCTTCCGGTCAATTGTTTACTTTTGGTGATGGAACATTTGGAGTTCTTGGTCATGGAGATAGGAAAAGTGTTACAAAACCAAGGGAGGTGGAGTCCCTTAGGGGGCTCCGCACTGTACGAGCAGCTTGTGGTGTTTGGCATACTGCTGCAGTGGTAGAAGTCATGGTTGGGAGTTCGAGTTCCAGCAATTGCTCTTCAGGGAAACTGTTCACATGGGGAGATGGGGATAAAGGAAGACTTGGGCATGGTGACAAGGAAGCAAAACTATTACCTACTTATGTTGCTGCTCTTGTCGAACCCAACTTTTGCCAAGTTGCATGTGGTCATAGCCTTACGGCTGCACTTACAACTTCAGGCCATGTGTACACAATGGGTAGTCCTGTTTATGGCCAGCTTGGAAATCCTCAAGCTGATGGAAAGCTCCCCACACGTGTTGAAGGGAAACTGTCAAAGAGTTTTGTGGAGGAGATAGCTTGTGGTGCCTATCATGTTGCAATTTTTACTTCAAGAACTGAAGTGTACACCTGGGGTAAAGGGGCAAATGGCCGATTGGGTCATGGTGATGCAGAGGATAGAAATACTCCCACTTTGGTAGAAGCCCTGAAAGATAAGCAAGTCAAAACCATTGCTTGTGGTACTAATTTTACTGCAGCAATCTGCCTTCATAAGTGGGTCTCCGGGATTGATCAGTCTATATGTTCTGGCTGCCGCCTGCCATTTAATTTCAAAAGAAAACGCCATAATTGTTATAATTGTGGACTAGTTTTTTGTCATTCGTGTAGCAGCAAGAAATCACTTAAGGCCTCGATGGCACCAAACTCAAACAAACCTTATCGGGTTTGTGATAATTGCTTTGGCAAACTGAGGAAAGCCGCCGAAACTGATGCTTCATCTCAGTCTTGTGTGGGTAGAAGAGGAAGCTTGAATAAGGGTTCAAATGAACCTATTGAAAAGGATGATAA
>JAXBDA010006594.1:0-20265 GCA_036023075.1 Gaultheria prostrata
GATGCAGTTTATCGCATTTTAAGGTATCTTAAATCAGCTCCAGGAAAAGGAATTATGTTCTCTAATCACGGTCACCTGCGATTGGAGGCATTTACTGATGCTGACTGGGCTGGTTCTGTGGATGATAGACGCTCTACTTCTGGCTATTGCACCTTTCTTAGGGGAAATTTGGTTACTTGGCGAAGTAAGAAGCAGTCAGTGGTTGCCAGGTCCAGTGCAGAAGCGGAGTATAGAGCTATGGCTCATGGTGTTTGTGAGCTCTTGTGGCTCCAAACCTTGTTACATGATTTGGGTTTTTTTGATAATGGTCCTATGAAACTCTACTGCGACAATAAAGCTGCCATAAACATTGCTCACAATCCTGTTCAACATGACAGAACGAAGCACATAGAGATTGACAGGCACTTCATCAAGGAAAAGTTGAGCGAGGGGTTGATATGTTTGCCTTTTGTGCGATCTGAAAATCAATTAGCTGACATTTTCACAAAAGGGATAGGCAGCAAGAGTTTCCACCTCATTGTGTTCAAGTTGGGCTTGATCGATATCTTCGCACCAACTTGAGGGGGAGTGTTAAGTTATGGGTGTGTTTGTATAATTAGTGTACTCCTAGTCCTTTTATGTAAATAGATTAGGACTCTTAGCGTAATTGCTTCTTTTACTCTCTTGTATAAGTATAACGTAATGAGAATGAAACCCTAACATTTTGCCCCTCAAAAGCTTTGTCTGATTTTTACACCATTGTTTCCAATTGTTCAAGCTTGTTTTCAAAGAAAAGCTTCGCAAGTGCATTTGCTTTTCTTAGTCATGATTAAGTTCCAAGATGTTGTTTATTGATGTTGAAAAGTATCAAAAATCATTTTTTATAAATCATGAGAGGTCCTGACCATATTTTTCATAAATTAGGATCAAAAAGTTGTCTGCCAAGTTGAGAGGGGTTGAGTGCTCAAGACCCCTTTGAGCGCTCGAGCCCAGAGCAGAGTACAGACTGGTTTTCAGTTTCTGTGAAGTTCATTTGGTCATTTGGGTTGCATCGCCACTATCTTCTAACCAGGTTTATCATTATTGTAGATTATTGCACATCTATTAGTCCACATTTGCATACCGACATCATCATCATCAGGTAAATCCAAGAGCACAAGCGTCTACCGTAATCTTTACATCATGTTTAGCATGGTTTATTTGTTTCCTGTTCCCGTATCCCATCTACTTGCTCAAAGTTAGATTTTCAAGCATTTCTTATATCCCATAAATCATCGAGTAGAGACCGGCCGGGCGAGAGGGGTGCCTTAAAAACCTTCCCCTCTCGTAACCAAACCCCCGAACCCGAAAAATCATGGTTTTCGCTAGACCAGTAAAAAAAATTTCAATCCATTGGGAAAAAGAGTCATTGTCAACTAGTTTCTCGGGTTTGGCCTTTAAACCCGGGTGGCGACTCCAAAAACCGTTTTCAATAAATCGCGTGGGCATTTCTCCACGAGGTGTCCACACTCATTCATCACCACGGCCCATGTTCCAAAATGTTCTGTGTGGTTGCCCGACTCGCATCACCTCAGTAGGGCCGGACCTCGCATTCGGATCACGATCGAAGAACAGAAGATTACGCATAGCAAGGTAACAAAGATATTCCGCTCGACTCAGGATCGCCAATCCTCGACGAGCATGTGGTTAGGCTAAGGGATCGTACCAGGTGGAAACGTGCCATGAGTCTCCTCAGGACGTGTGTCCAGAGCTGACTTTGGGTTAATGCTCATAAAGCCACCGCTTTAAGCCCCAAAATTTTAACTAATTTTGAGGGCCCCAATTATATAGTTCCATATAGTAATTAGGCGAGGCCTACATAACAATTAAAGTTAATTTGTCTAATCATTTTAAGTAGGGCTGTCTAGCGGATCATCCGATCCGCTCAATCCGCCCAATCCGATTCGTCCGTTAACCCATCCGTGAATGTTTGGTTCGGTTCCGGATCGAGAATTTCTTATCTGGCGGTTCCGGATCCGATTCGGATTGGATCAGATCCGCTCAATAATCCTTCTTTAATCTGTCAAATTCGTCTGATCCGATCCGATCCATCCGTATGTCACCTACGGATGGTTCCGGATCTTAAAAACCATAATCCGCTTTGAGCGGTTCGGTTTGGATCCGGATTCGATCCGTGGACATCCCTAATTTTAAGGGCCAAATTTAAAATAAGGCCTCTTAACCCACCCACAGCCCACCAATCAATACTTCATCGAATCGAAAAATAATATTGGTGGAGAAACTTGATCATGCAAGTTTAATCAATACATTTGCAGCTAGAAACGGAAGAAGAGTAATCTTTAAATAGCAATTTTTGAAATCTTGTACCTATTTGAGAAACGTGTTTTTTATTAGAGGTAAAACAAGTGTATTTCCGTATAAAATTTATTTTGCACCAAATTAAAGTGATAAATTATATACAGAAATATACTTTTTGGGGTTTGAAAATTCACGTGTTTCTATAGTGGACACTTTAAAGGGGACAGAGGGAATAATGATTATTTATTCACGGTACTTATGCTCTCAAACAATTATAATGACTTCCATATAAAATAAAAAAAATTCTCAAGTATTTTTAACTATGCAAGGTAGATTGAGGGCCCATATAAAAAAGTTCACTCTAAGCATCGCAAAACTCAGAGCTGGCCATGCGTGCGTTACTTCCTACCTCCAGGTCGAGATCTTCCGTAGTACAGTCCGGCCACGTGGCTCCTAAATTCACTTTACACGCGTCCCCAGATCAATCCGACCAACACACAGTGCCTGCGGACCATCGTGCGCGGCATTTAGTCAGGAGGTGCGGGTCGAGTGCTGATTGTCGAGCAAAGGATGTCGGTGATGTCATCCGTCACGAGGTGGCACACGAGATCCTGCCTCTCAATCTGAAGGCACTCCTATAAATACTACAGTGATAAACCCTAGCAGGCATGTCATTCCTTCCTCCTCAAAGAAGCTCTCTGCAGTCTCACACATGGACTAAATTAGCCATCTGAGTGCCCTGGGTACTAAGGTGGTTATTAGTTTTGTAGGCCAGAGGAAAGAGGTTTAGCCACAGTCAGAGTCATACCGGAAAAAGTCAATGAGAGGAGAGAAGAGTTGGACACCACCCCACATTGAGCTTTTACGTTGCTCAAATTCCATATGGAACATGATGTTAGCTATCTTTCCTTCTAAGATTGACCCGGAGGCCTTTTTGATAATAGATGAATGGCATATACTAGTTAGCAACCTCAGTTAAAAACATGTTTGATTACAAATTTATTTATTTAATGATAGCGTTCACGCTTCCTAATTTAAGTACTTTAGTCAACTTTGAATCCAGAGCAAATACATTTGATAAATGATGAAAGTATATTGGAAAGGAAGAGCACACTTTTACACATTATTTCTCTTTGCGTCTTGTATTCATGGATTAAGTATCATTTATCACTATACAAACTAAACTACGAGTAAAACAAGCTCGGTAGTAATCTACCGTAAAAGAGTACCAGAATCTAATACTCACTGAGTATCCTTTTTCTGGGTTTTTATTTCATGCATCCTTATGTAGAACCACTCCCATAGAGCAATGATTTCATGTGGTCTTGAAGGATTGGGAGTTCATGGTTGTCATCATAGCTATACATCAAAGGAACCATCCTTGCTAAATTAAGAGAACCCTTTGTGAAAGTTGCTGAAAGTGGATTTGGGGATAGGCATTCCTGGTTGAGGCACTTCCACGTATCTGAAATCATGTGATTGACTTGCTCTTTTGCTCGGTTCACTGAAGAGCCCTTGTGGTCCTTCATGTAGCAGTCGACATAGGATCCGTCTTGTCCACCTTGATCTTCATCCTGTCAGTTTATGTTCGTCCATATCAAACCAAAAAAGAATTAAATGGTCTACTATTGCACATCATGTTTTTAGAGTATTTAGACCATTGTGAGTGTACTAGTAGTCTATCATAGAGGGGTAATAAGGAAATGATGGTTTCGTAGAATATTTTGGCAAGTTTTGCATTGCATCGTAAGTTATGCGCTATGGTTGTATATGATCTCTTCTGAATATGTAAAAGTATCAGAGTGAGATATTTGACGATTTGGGTTAGAGTATCAAATCTTTGTCCAAACATGGATGTATTAATACTCGCTCAAATGCAAAATAGGCAATTAATATTTATGCTATAGCTGGGCATCAAACTCCAATAATGTGCATGAATTGCTGTATGCCTCGTCAGCTTGTCATAGGAGTGGAAATCAGATGAATCCGACTCTTGAATGTGTGTCAGATTCCATGGAACATAGGGTACATTATTATACTATATAGGAGAAGACTAGGTGAGGTAGTATGAGAATCAGACCAAAAGATGAACTTTTGTTTACCTTGGCACTTCCCAAGTCATCCCAGAGACGTAGAATTGTTGCCGTAGAAGTTATAATGCCTGGGTTATCATTCACAAGATCGACACTTTCTCTTGTAATTCCGTGCCCCAGTAGAAAAAACATGTGAACTAAAACCACGTGCACCCCTGAACTAACAACTGCAGTTTTCAGATACTCTTCTGCATTTGGCAACTGCCCAGAAGCAAACCATTTTGCTTCTACTAGGAAAGCATTGCACAAACTTGCCCACTGAAACAATTTAGGAATTTGTTAACAACAACGCTTTTTTCAGTTCTGATGTACAATTAGCTGGTGATGTTATTATATACCGTTTTCCTCAGTGACTCTATGGGGTTCCACCCGTGCTCTTTGTAGATCTTGCAAGCAATCTCATTTGTGATGTCATAGAGTGCATTAAAACACGTCTTCATGTAGTAAGATAGATTCTCTACAGCTGCAAGTTCCCATCTGTTTGCAGTAACAATTGATCAACACTATAGATTGGCCAGAATTAATACGTAGAAATTATGGTGATGTATATTTGCATACCTATTGACAGCTTCTGTGAAGAGAGTGAGCTCGTCTAGTGTCCCATAGACATCAAAAATGTCGTCTATAATGTAGATAAGAGAGATGGGTTTTGTGAGCTCCACTCTCTGGTGTGAGAAGCTTGGATCTGTGAGGATTGCCATAGGCCACATGTACCATTTGAGAGGTTGATTTCTTGCATGCTTCAATTCATTGGCCAAACCCCTCTCCTTCCACCATCTGTAGATGAGAAAATTATACTTAGAGGGCTATAATTACCTCACTTAAAAAAGATTAAAGAGTTAAGACACTGTTACACGTCTCCACACTTAGAGCTGCAAGTGAATCAAGTCATTCGGTTTGAGGTTGGGTCATTAAAAGCTCGTTTGAGCAGTGCTCATTTTTATTAGTGAACAAACTTGAGCCAAATTTTTAGGCTCATCTACTTATCCAACCTAGCATGAGTGTATACTAGCTCGGACTGATTATTACACAATCGTGTGTTGGTTTGGTAGATTCGTTAATATATGTCATTTGCTTTTATGCTCATATTAATAAAATATGGGATTGATTTTCTTTAGTTGGTGTCTTACCAACTCTGTTTGGGGATTGGCGAGTTCATGACTGTTTCGAGGTGTATGTGCAAAACTAGCTAAGATATACTTCTCGGACAATGATGCTATATTTATTCTCTCTTTCTACCTATTAGCTGCTTGTAATATCTAGGCAAGGTAGTAAAATATCCTTATTGGAAAAAAAAAAAAAAAAAACTTACTCAGAAACTTGAAGTACTTCTCTTTTGTGTATGAGTTGAACCATCTTAAAATCCATGGTCGCTAGTTCTTGTAACTTATTTCCCCATCCATTGATGCCCTTGTAATCACTAAAGTAGTTTCTGGCCGTGAACCTTGCTAGGCTCTTGTGATGTGGATGCCTTAGCGTACTATCGACAAGTCTAGCTAGACGAGGATCGAGATTCATCATCCACCCATCAAGGAGTAGGGCACTATAATCCGCAGCTTGATCAAGTATGTCTTCTCCTTTTATGCTTAATTGTGAAGCTTCATACAAAGCCATTAACCCCTTGATGTCTGTGCTTAGTTTTGTTTTGAACCTTCCCTCCCTGTCCTTAAAGTTATAAAACACATCTGTACCACCGTAACAGGAAACACATAGAAAAATAAGAAATTTTGGCTTTTCAGTTACTCTTTTTGAAAAAATGAAGTTATGGAGTAAAGGCAATACATTTACCTTCTGGCACATTGTAACCTTGTTGCCTTAGTAGCCGAAAGCGAGTAGAAACCTCGTAAAGATCAAATTCGCGATTACCATTAGCAGGGGTTGACTCTATGTGTTGTTTATGTAGAAGTGCTTCAATCTCTTCCTGGAAGTGGTAGTCAATAGCTAGGTGTTGGAGGGTATCAATCATGACACCTTGTAATGGGTTTTCTCCTCCTTTTCGTAGCACACTCCTCACTTCCTCCACTTTTTGTTCATGCTTTACCTTGTACTCTTCCTGCAACCATACATAGTCAGATCTAGAAAGGATTTTAACCGAGTAATTGTTTGCTAAGAAATGAGGCTGTGTTTGGATCGAGAGTTTGTGGAGGGAACAAGCAAATGTAACAGATTTCTCTCAAAAAATTATAGTCCTTTTTCCTTCTACGGTTCTACCTTTTCTCTTCCTCAACATCTCTCTCCCAAATCCTCGACCAAAACACAGCCTTAACAATGAAGAGTAAACATAAAAAATAAACTAACAGAGATGCTGAGATGTCCAGTTTGACGAATGCCATGTTTTGCGGGGTAAGAAATAAGTGTGAGGTCTTCAGAAATGCTCCACTTTTGGGTATTAGGCATAGGTGCAATGTGGGTAGGGTAAGTCTTGCCAACTTGTGGCATGTTATTTGTACTTGGAGTGATACTAATACGGGAAGCAGCAGATAAGCCATGGAAGCTTGCCATGAATGATGGTTTGTGAAGTTTTTGATAGAGGTTTTATTTGTTCTTTGGGAGATTGATGGCATGATGTATTGAAATAGAGGACCATATTTATAGAGTGTTGCCACAAAACTCTCAATAAATGTGATTCCATGATGCCATGCTTTACACGTTCAGATTTGACCTCAGCAACTGTACACTAGAGAATATCTTATGGCACAAATTGAATCAATTAGGCACGACTTAAGTCACATAAAGCGGAAGCGGGAGTGCAATTGTGAGCGTGAAAACATTTTTCAAAAATATCTCAAATATCTCAAGGTGTTTGGCTGCCATGGACTTGTCTTGTTTTACTTAAATGGTCAATTTCCACAGCCAAACATTCCAAATTTTTGGGCATGTAGAAGTTTGCTGGATTCCAAATCTTGGAACCTGTGAAAGTTTGCTGGTCCTTACTTTCAGATTCCTTGCATTAGTCGAGGTGTGCGCAAGGTAACTCGAACACCCAATTATAACACGAAAAAAAATTGTTACCAGAGAAATTTATTTGCCCTCTTCTCTATAGACTTTATACATCCCCTATATCTGTTGGTGTGTGGCCCGTAGTGGAGAACCTTTTTCCCCTTGTTTTTGACAATCCATACTCCAGACAGCTCATGTGTAGCTTGATTAATTGCAAGCCCTAAACTTAATGACTGAATAAACTTCCTATGACGTTATAAACTTTTTTGCTAGCTATTGGAGTTGATCTTGCGAACTTCGAGTTAAGCCTCTTACTTATTGTCACGCTTTCCCCCAAAAGTTTGCATGGAGTATAGTCTTGATTATACCCCAGAAGTTGAGAATTTGAGTACAAGGCCGTTGGTTCAAGTCTCATCTTACATTCCCTACCTCCTTACATTAGGCTAACGTAGATAAATTTCTTGCATGTAAAATATATAAATCAAAATCGAGGTATTCCAAACAATTAGGCCTCCCTCAGTTGGTCAGGATTCATGCATCTCACTAGAAGGTCAGCAGTTCAAATCTCCCCACCTGCGTGTGGTTTTTATTCCCTCATATTTGTTGGGTTGTTTCTCCCCTTAATAGGACAATTAGTTGGATTGGGCTTATAGTGTTTGTGAACTTTGTAGACTTTGTTTCCAGTTTAATGTAATTTCATACTTGTACTCTCATATATACCATTTGGATAAAGAAAAAAAAAAAACTCATGAATAACTAGCCAGTAGCCTACCCACCTCTTGGATTATAGTTACAGATCACACGTTTTGTTCACATTTTGATTCTATTTCCGAACATACTTTTGCTATGAATCATGATCTTATGTGATACCCACGTATTCCTAGCTCGTGTAAAATGAAATGAGACTCAACGTTGCCCCGTTTAATTTGATGATCCAAACCATGTATTTTAGAGTTCTCGTGAAGTCGTGAATTATTTATGTTCAGAATTAGGTTCATCAGACATCTATGTAGTTATCTCACCAAGCCACGTGTCTTGAGAAAAATGGACATCCATAGCAGAGGATCTATTTCGATTTTAACTGTTCCTCCTTTTGCTGAGATAAGTAGGATTTAGTCAGGTAATTACCGATCTCTGATTAACTTAATTTTTGCATGGACCTTCAAAATAAAAGGTTCAAATCTTTGAAATGGAACTAAAAGAACTAGTACTATTTCTGTCAACAGATTACAAAACGGCCATAAATGAGTAATCACATTTGAAATCATTTTTGGCATTGTTTTGATGTTCTTGCAGGATATTTTACTGACAAGTACATCGGAATTTATGGAGGAACTTCACTTTCGACCCACCAGTGCAGGGATGGAACGTAAGGTCGGTTTTCAACAAAAGATATTTAAAGCCACATTGACCTGCACTAGGAAGCCAGCCACAAAAACAAATAAAGTACAATCATCATCGTACTAAACGCGGAACACATTCAAATCTAGGACCTCATGTTTACCTTTATCGGATTGTGACACAATCGTGCAATATTCGGGCTCATGTCTCATCCGAAACAATTTGACAAACCACCAGGTCGGAGCCAGTAGCCACTTACCCACCTCTTGGATTATAGGTACAGATCACATGTTTTAATGATTCCCACGTTTTAATCCTATATGATGTTTGTGGTATGAATCCTATATCCGAGATGTTTGTGGTATGAATCCTATATCCGAGATGTTTGTGGTATGAATCATGACCTTATATGATTCCCACGTAATCGTCGTGTCAAGTGAAATGAGACTCAATGTCGCCCCATTTAATTTGATGATCCAAACCGTATATTTTAGAGGTCTCATGAGTTCTTTATGTTAAGAAGTTAGGTTCATCAGACAACTATAGTTATCTCAACAAGCCAATATTTCTCGAGAGAAATGAACATCCATATCAGACAATCTATTTCGATTTTGACTGTTCCTCCTTTTGCTGAGATAAATATGATTTAGTCAGGTAATTAGCGATCTCTAAGTAACTTGATTTTTCGCATTGAACTGCAAAATAAAAGGTTCAAATCATTGAATTTGATGTAGCGGAGTCTATGTAACAAAACGATCGTGCCAGAGAAACACGAACAATAAGATCGACCCGGAGGTGCTCCCTCCTTAAACGACCAATATATGAGTAAAACTCGTTTTCTTGTTTCAATAACAACCAAATTCTGCCAACAGGCTTACAGTCATACTTATAGTACCAGAGAAACCCTAGGCCAACTAGGAAACAAATTACGAAAGGATTTGACTTGCTAATCAAGCCGAAATCAAATAAAATACGAAAATTGCCAAAAATGGAAAATTCTAATTGGACTGGAAAATCTATAACTAGGAAGAATTATAAGTTTGCCAAAATAGACGGCAACTAAAACGGAATTTCCTACTAAAAGTTATAAGCAAATCAATTATTTCCTAAAACGGCAAAATTGCCCGTTTGAAGGCCTGGTCGTTGCCGAACGGCCGAAATCCATCGTTCATCATTGCCAAAATGGCAATGAGAAATGTGCAGAAGCCCGTTTCGCTTCCAAACGCAGACTCGGAGCCTTTTCGCCAACGTTGGTCGGTGCGACTTACTTAATGGTGCCGTTTGGGCCGTGGACGGGGCCGCGGACAGGCTAGCCAAGTCTCGGCAGCCTGGTCTGCATCATCCTCCCCTTCTTGAAAAGAATTCGCCCTCGAATTGGAATCATCAGAAGATGAACTATCCCCCAAAAACGGAATCAAATGCTTGACGTTGAACACATTAGACGTGCGCACATGGCTAGGCAGCTTCAGGCGATATGCATTTGGGTTGACCTTTTCAAGAACCTCCAGAGGCCCAATTTTCCTGGCCTTCAGCTTGTTGTATTCCCCTTCCGGAAAGCGATCCTTGGTCAGCACAGCATATACAAAATCGCCCACCTCAAACTCCACCAAACGATGCTTCCTGTCGGCTGCTTCTTTATACTTGGAAGTAGAGACCTCCAACTGCTTTCGGGTAGCCTCATGTACTTCCTTCAAATGTTCCATAAAGTCTTGGGCCTTCCAATTCACATGCTTCAAATCAGGCACCGGAGCGAGATCGACAGGGGAACGCGGATTGCACCCATAGACAATCTGAAATGGAGAACGACCCGTACTCCGATTCACTGAATGGTTGTATGCGAACTCAACCTGGGCCAGTTTCAGATCCCATGACCCGAGTTGTTCACCCACCAAACTGCGCAGCATGTTGCCCAAAGAACGATTGACCACCTCGGTTTGGCCATCAGTCTGTGGATGATATGAAGTACTAAAATTGAGCTGTGTGTTTGCTAACCTCCACAAACAACGCCAAAAGTGACTCAAGAAACGTGTGTCCCTGTCTGAAACAATAGATACAGGCAGCCCATGTAAACGATAAACACTGTCAAAATACAACTGTGCTACCTAAACAACATCGGTGGTCTTCGTGCAAGGAATAAAGTGAGCCATCTTCGAGAACCTGTCCACCACCACATAAATAGAATCCTTGCCTCGCTGGGTACATGGAAGTCCAAGGACAAAATCCATACTCATGTCCGCCCATGGTTGTGTAGGAATAGGCAGAGGCATATGAATTGTCTATTTAGGCATCACGAGAATATAATTATTATTTAAAACTCTAAAACTGGAGTAATAATAAAATCAATCCCTGATATGAACAGGAAATCAAATATGCAATGAAGTGGAGTTTCCTTAAACTCCCACCCCACCTTGCTAGATGCTCTATATGCCTCTCATAATGTCGACCAGCAACTCTCGGATCTGCTTTGCTTCAAGAATTCCGCCATCGTTACCCTAGATGATACTCCCTCCGTTCCTTTTATAGTGTGTAATTTTCATTTTGGGTTGTCCCTTAATAAGTGTGTGTTTTGAAAAATTAGTAGGTACATTTCTTATTTTGCCCTTAAAAGTGGATTCTTTTTTTAAAAGTTAGTGGGTATTATTATATTGACAAGGGTATGTAATGGAAAGTAAATGTAAAAGTTGATGTGAGAGAAAAATAGTTTGAATTCCCGGATAACACACTTAAAAATGGACGGAGGGAGTACATGTTAATTACTTGTCAACAACTTATTAACGTTCAAAATCAACCGGTACCAATTAAACATTATTTTAAAGTACATGAAATTTTATGATAGGAGTTGTTAGAAAAAGGTAACTGAAAGCTACAAGTACAGTGGTATCAGAATCAAATGAAAAGGCACATTTGAGGGTACTTGGAAACTTTAGAAAGAATATATAAACACTATACTTTTCTCATATACTTCAAAATCGAATGCGTAGAAAGTAAATCAAAATTATAATGAACGAATTCAATTGGAATAATGTGAATTAAGACAAACATTACTAGAGGTAAAAATGAGAAAATAAAATTCAATGCCAAAGCGCGAGTGTATAGTATATTCTATTAAGAAAATGTAGTTATTTAAAATGAAAAAAAAAAAGAATCTTGTTGACTCATATAAGTGGGCATTTTTCTCAATAATTTGTTCTTCTTCTCATATTTTATAGAATGCCAAAAGTTAAATATGGAATGTCAAATTCCATGTATCTAATTATACCTTCAAACTCCCCTTGCACCCTAATTCCAAACTAATTTCAATCGGAAAACTTATGGATACAGAGGTTTTGAACAGAGAATGTATAAAAAAATTATTTGGGCCCACTCCGAGTTCCAAACGGATGATTAGAGCCGTTCATTTTTTGTTCAAAATCAAAAGCTGGATAAACTGATAGAGCATTTACCAATATCCGATTGAGCTGATTTTTTACGAGTAAATATTATTTTGAAGAACATGAACGGCTCCGATCATCCTTGTGGGACCCGGAATGATCCCAAACCAACTGATTAGTACATTTTATGTACAAAAATTTATGTACGCCTAGTATTGTCCAATTTCAATTAGGGCTCAACTTTGAATTACGTAAATTAATTTCTGATACATTTATATGAAGTGAAATGCAACCACGCCTCTCTCTATGCATCTCAAGGGGGCACACCGCTAATTGAAAAATCAATGGTTGTTTATTCAAAGTCATAATTATGCTATTTCTCAAAATTTTCGTAGTAACTGTGTTTTTTTTTTTTTTTTTTGTCATTTATCATTCCTAATCTATTATTTGGGGAGGGGAAGGGGGACTCGATCCCGGGATGCAGTATGGGACATCCAAGAGCTCTATCGTTTGAGCTAGCCATCACTTGCGTAGTAATTGTAAGACGTCTTCCAGCAGTAAGGCAACACAAGGAGATCACAACTTACCCGAGAATGCCTCGATGTCCGTCTCCTGTATGATTGCTAGGTCATGCCGATGAGTTGGTCGACGAAATGCCTCTCTCGAAGTATGAACGCCAAGTCAACTCTTTCTAGCATTCGTCTCACGCAACTGTGAATTTGGAGAAATTCGATTGATTTGGCCAGCCCATTTAGCCCAAAAGGGGTTTCATAGAACCGAGTATTCATTTGGTTCAGCTCTTTGAGTGATTGATGATGATAGAGAAGAATAGGTAGAGCCTATGGTGATTTCATTTCAACCACCTAACTTGATGTTTTTTTTCATATTTATAGGATTTCGGATGCAGAGAAGGTGTGTGGGCATAGATGGAAGACAAGAATGTGGTTCTCGATGTTGAAAAAATTAATAAATGCAAGTTACGAGCATTGTTGGCTGATAATCATAAATTGAAATAGGGAGTTCGTGGATTAAGCCATATGTGTCTATTTTTAAGGATTCCCTCGACGGATTTGTGATGACGGCAATTTGGGGGAAGACAAGACCTTGTTGATTAATGAAATGGTGAGAAATGACACTCCCCCGGATTGTCTGACATTTAAGATGCTTGATTTCACTCACAATATGCAAAGAGGCCACTAATCACACTTACCTTGATGCAACTCAAGGAGCTTGCCTAGTATAATGGTCTACGTCCATTATTATCGAAAAGTACGATCAACTGAGTCGTCTAATCATTTATCATATATGTCACTTCAATATAGTCTTGTTTTTAATAAGTTATGTTGAGCTTTTACATTGCTCAATTTCCATATGGAACATGATGTTACCTATCTTTCCTTATAAGATTGACCCTGAAGCCTTTTTGGTAGTGGATGAATGCCATATAGTTAGCATCCTTTGTTGAAAACATGTTTGATTAGAAATTAATTTATTTAACGATAGGGTTAGCGTTAACCTAGTTGAAGTACTTTAGTCAACTTTGAATCCAGAGCAAATACATCTGATCGATGATGAATGTATATTAGAAAGGAAGAGCACTTTTACCTTTGTAATCTTGCCACATTATTTCTCTTTGCGTCTTGTCTTCGTGGATTAAATTTCATTTATCACTATACAAAGTAAACTATAAGTAAAACAAGCTCAGTAGTAGCACCTACCGTAAGAGAGTACGCAAATCTAATACACACTTAAGTATCCTTTTTCTGGGTTTTTTTCTTGTTTTTATGAACCCTTATGAAGAACCACTATCATAGAGCATTGACTTCATGTGCTCCTGAAGGATTGGGAGTTCATGGTTGCCATCATAGCTATACATCAAAGGAACCATCCTTGCTAAATTAAGAGAACCCTTTGTGAAACTTGCTGAAAATGGATTTGGGGATAGGCATTCCTGGTTGAGGCCCTTCCACGCGTCTGAAATCATGCGATTGACTTGCTCTCTTGCTCTGTTCACTGAAGAGCCCTTGTGGTCCTTCATGTAGCAGTTGACATAGGATCCGTCGTGTCCACCTTGATCTTCATCCTGTCAATTTATGTTCGTCTATATCAAACCAAAATGGAATTATATGGTCTACTATTTCTTTGGGATGCCCAAATATCAAGGAATTATACATTATGTTTTTTGAGTATTTTCTTCTAAGACCATTGTGAGTGTACTATTACTCTATCATGGAGGGGTAATAAGGAAATTACAATTTTTTGCTAGAAGATTTTGGCCAGTTTTGCATTGCAGCGTAAGCTATGCGCTATGGTTGTACGTGAACTCTTCTGAATATGTAAAAAGTACCAAAGTGAGATATTTGACAATTTGGGCTAGAGTAGAACCTCTTTGTCCAAACATGGATGATACAACACTCATCCAAATGCAAAATAGGCAACTAGCTATAACTGAAACTCTAATAATATGCTTGAAATGCTGTAAACCCCATCAGCTTGCGATAGTAGTGGAAATCAGATGAATCCGACTCTTGAATGTGTATCAGATTCCATGGAACATAGGGTACATTATTATAGTATATAGTAGGAGTAGACTAGTTGAGATAATATGAGAAACGGACTAAAAGATGAACTTTTGTTTACCTTGGCACTTCCCAAGTCATCCCAGAGTCTTAGAATGGTTGCTGTGGAAGTTATAATGCCTGGGTTATCATTTACAAGATCGACAGTTTCCCTTGACATTCTGTGACCCAATAGAAAAAACATGTGAACTAAAACCACATGCACCCCTGAACTAACAACCGCAGTTTTCAGATACTCTTCTGCATTTGGCAACTGCCCAGAAGCAAACCATTTTGCTTCTACTAGGAAAGCATTGCACAAACTTGCCCACTGAAACAATTTGGGAATATGTTAACAACAATGCTTTTTTAAATTCTGATGTACAATTAGCTGGTAATGTTATTCTATACCGTTTTCCTCAGTGAATCTATGGGGTTCCACCCGTGCTCTTTGCAGATCTTGTAAGCAATCTCATTTGTGATGTCGTAGAGTGCATTGAAACACGTCTTCATGTAGTAAGGTAGATTCTCTACAGCTGCAAGTTCCCATCTGTTTGCAGTAACAATTGATCAACACAAGGGATTGGCCAGAATTAACAGAAGTTATGGTGATGTATATTTGCATACCTATTGACTGCTTCTGTGAAGAGTGTGAGCTCCTCTAGTGTCCCATAGACATCAAAAATATCATCTATTATGTAGATAAGTGAGATGGGTTTTGTGAGCTCCACTCTCTGGTGTGAGAAGCTTGGATCTGTGAGGATTGCCATAGGCCACATGTACCATTTGAGAGGTTGATTTCTCACATACTTCAATTCATCGGTCAAACCCCTGTCCTTCCACCATCTAAGATGAGAAAATTACACTTAGAGCTCACTTGAACAAAATTAAGAGTTAAGACACTGTAACACGTCTCCAAACTTAGAGCTGCAAATGAATCAAGTCGTTCGGTTTGAGCTTGGCTCACTAAAAGCTCGTTGAGCACTACGCATTTTTATTACTGAACAAACTCGAGCCAAATTTTGAGGCTCATCTACTTATCCAACCTAGCACGAGTATATACTAGCTCGGACTGAGTAGTACACACAATCGTGTGTTGATCGAACTTAATTTTTGGTAGATTCGTTAATTTATGTCATTTGCTTTTATGCTCATATTAATAAAATTTGGGATTGATTTTCTTTAGTTGGTATCTTACGAACTCTGTTTGGGGATTGGCGAGTTCATGACTGTTTCGGGGTGTACGCGCAAAACTAGCTGAGATATACTTCTTGGACAATGATGCTATTTTTGTTCTCTCTTTCTCCCTATTAGCATGTTGTAATAACTAGTCAAGGTAGTAAAATATTCTTAATAAAAAAAAACTTACTCAGAAACTTGAAGTATTTCTCTTTTGTGTGTGGATTGAACCATCTTAAAATCCATGGTCGCTAGTTCTTGTAAACTATTTACCCATCCATCGATGCCCTTGTAATCACTAATGTAGTTTCTGGCCGTGAACCTTGCTAGGCTCTTGTGATGTGGATGCCTTAGCGTACTATCGACAAGTCTAGCTTGACGAGGATCGAGATTCATCATCCACCCATCAAGGAGTAGGGCACTATAATCCGCAGCTTGATCAAGTATGTCTTCTCCTTTTATGCTTAACTGTGAAGCCTCATACAAAGCCATTAATCCCTTGATGTCTGTGCTTAGTTTTGTTTTGAACCTTCCCTCCTTGTCCTTAAAGCTGTTAAACACATCTGTACCACCATAACAGGAAACACATAAAAGAATAAGAAACATTGGCTTTTCAGTTACTCTTCTTGAAAAATTGAAGCTATGGAATAAAGGCGATACATTTACCTGCAGGCACATTGTAACCTTCTTGCCTTAGTAGCCGAAAGCGAGTAGAAACCTCATAAAGATCAAATTCAGGATAACCATTAGTAGGGGTTGATTCCATATGTTGTTTATGTAGAAGTGCTTCAATCTCTTCCTGGAAGTGGTAGTCAATGGCTAGGCGTTGGAGGGTATCGATCATGACCAGACCATGTAATGGGTCTTTTCCTCCTTTTCGTAGCACACTCCTAACTTCTTCCACTTTTTGTTCATGCTTTACCTTGTACTCGTCCTGCAACCATACATAATCAGATCTAGAAAGGATTTTAACAGAATAATCATTTGCTAAGAAATGTTGGCTGTGTTTGGATCGAGAATTTGTGGAGCGGACACGCAAATGTAACAGATTTCTGTCAAAAAAATATAGTCCTTTTTTCTTCTACCTTTTCTTTTCCTCAACATCTCTCTCCCAAATCCTCGACCAAAACACAGCCTTAACAATGAAGAGTACAAAGAGAAAATAAACTAACAGAGAAGCTGAGATGTCCAGTTTGACGAATGCCGTGTTTTGCAGGGTAAGAAATAAGTGTGAGGTCTTTGGAAATGCTCCACTTTTGGGTAGTAGGCATAGGTGCAATGTGGGTAGGGTAAGTCTTGCCAACTTGTGGCATGTTATTTGGACTTGGAGCGATACTAATTTGGGAAGCCGCAGATAAGCCATGGAAGCTTGCCATGAATGATGGTTTGTGAAGTTTTTGACAGAGGTTTTATTTGTTCTTTGGGAGATTGATGGCATGATGTATTGAAATAGGGGACCATATTTATAGAAAGTGTCGCCACAGAACTCTCTATCCGTGTGATTCCATGATGCCATGTGTTACACGTTCAGATTTGACCTGAGCAAGACATTTTTGTACTTTTTTTTTTTTGGCTCAACAGTCCATGGTATCCTGGTTAGCTTACGCACACCTCAACTATTCTCCTGCCGGGTCCGGCCAAAGGTAGGCCATCTATGCCAAGACTATGGGATTCACAAGAAGCCAACCGGACTAATCCTAGGGCTTGCTTGGTGTAATTGGCGTAACTTGATTTCACCCCAAGATAAAGCAGGGGAAAAAAGAAAGAAAGATTGAAGTATCTTGTTCAGGAGTCTGTTTGTGGTTCTAAATTTTTTTGCTTGCATTGTGAGAGAAATATCTGTTCTATTTTGGAAATTAGTTTTCATAAACTTGGGTATCACATGACTTTTTCATTTGCCTTTTTTCGTGATAGAGCTGTTTCTTTTTTCAGCAATGAGAATTAAACATGAATATGTGAGAGAGAGAAATTTATTCCTATCTTCAGCTAAGAGAAAAATTGTACACTGGAAAATATCTTATGGCACAAATTGAATGAATTAGGTACGACTTAAGTCACATAAAGCGGAAGCCGGAGTGCAATTGTGATCGTGAAAACATCTTTCAAAAATATCTCAAATACTATCTCAAGGTCTTTGGCCGCCATGGACTTGTCTCGTTTTAGTTAAATGGTCGAATTCCACGGCCAAACATTCCAAATCTTGGGGCATTTGCTCGATTACGAATCTTGGAGCCTGTGAAAGTTTGCTCGATCGTTAACTTCAAATTTCTTGCATTATTCGAGGTATGTGCAAGCTAACTCGAACACCCAATTATAACAAGGAAAAAAAATTGGTAGCAGAGAAAAAAAAAATATTTTGATCTGGGCAGAGAAATTTATTTGCCCTCTACTCCAAAGACTTTATACATCCCCTATATGTGTTGGTGTGTGACCCATAGGGGAGAACCTTTTTCCCCTTGTTTTTGACAATTAATTATCCCGACTAGCTTATGTGCTACTTGATTAATTACAAGCCCGGGACTTAATGACTGAATAAACTTCCAATGACCTTATAAACTTTTTTGTTATCGGTTGGAGTTGAACTTGCAAACTTTGAGTTAAGCCTATTATTGTCACGTTATTCCCCAAAAGTTTGCATGGAGTCTGGTCACCCCAGAAGTTTAGAATACGAGTACAAGGTCCTAGATTCAAGTCTCATTGTACATTTCCTACCTCCTTATAATAGGCTAACGTAGATAGATTTCTTACATGTAAAATATAAAAATCAAAATCGGGGCATTCGAAACTATTAGGCCTCGTTTAGATGGTAGGACGCGTGCACTTTAGTAGGAAATCAGGAGTTCGAATCTCCCCACTTCCATGTGGTTGTCATTCCCTTGTATTTGTTGGGTTATTTCTCCGGGAAATCCCAAGCCGCCCCCACTTTTTGTGGGGGCTTCCATCCAAACCCAATTTTTTCTTTCACTCTCTTCTAGGCCCTGTGCGCGTGCGTGGAGAATTATCCACAGTACGTTTTTTTTTTCTCTCTCTCTAATTGATTTCAGCTACCCACTCACTCTCTCTACAATTATTTTCGCCTCCCCTTCTCCTCTTTCTACTGCCAACGGTCTCTCTCTCTCTCTCCACCCACTAGCAATACTCTCTCTCTCTCTCTCTCCTTTTTATCTTTTTAATCGACCAGATCTATCAAACAAAATCCATTATGAAAATGAAATTATGCATACGAAAAATATTATTTTTTTGGGATGTGAATTGTTTGTATAGGGGTGTGAATTGTTTGAGGGGCGTGAATCGTGTGTCATTGGGGGTGTGAATTGTTGCAGAAGTGTGAATTGTTACAAAGGGTGTCAATTGTGTACTATTTAGAGGTGTGAAATTATGCGAACACACAAAAAAAAATTCTTAGAGTGTGCATTGTACATTTTTGTGTATTGAATATAAAATTACTGTGTCAAATTAGAGTTTTTTTGACAGATATTACGCCTACAAAAAAAATATTTTTCGTTCACATTTTGTTCACATTTTTTTTTGGATTATAGTTACAAATCACACGTTTTGTTCACATTTTGTTCCTATATCCGTATATGTTTTTGGTATGAATCACAATCTTATGTGATTCCCACGTAATCCTCGTGTCAAGTGAAATAAGACTCAACTTCGCCCCATTTAATTGGATGATCCAAACCGTGTATTTTTAGAGGTCTCATGAATTATTTATGTTTAAAAATTAGGTTCATCAGACATCGATGGTTATCTCAACAAGCCATATATCTTGAGAGAAATGGACATTCATATCAGACAATCTTTTTCAATGTTAACTGAGATAAATATGATTTAGTCAGCTAATTACCAATCTCTGATTAATTTCATTTTTGCATGGACCTCCAAAATAAAAGGTTCAAATTAGGTCTGTCCAGCGGATCGCCCAAACTGATCCGTCCGTTTACTCACCCGAGGCATGTTACAGATGGATACGGATCCTAATATTTTTATTTTGGCGGATGCGGTTCGGTTCGGATTCGATCCACCTAATAATTCTTCTTTGTTCTGCCCAATCCGCTCAATCCGCAACCGAACCGACACATCTATATGTCACCCACAAACGGTTGCGGATCTTAAAAATGATAATCCGTCACGAGCGAATCGGATCGAGAACCGAACCGATCCGATCCGTGGACACCTCTAGTTCAAATTAATCATTGAAATGGAACTATAAGTACTACTATTTCTTGAACATATTTTCAATTTTTTTTATTATTGACAATTTCAATTTTTTTAGAGAGAGTGCAAAAAAATTGAGTTTTGAAGTAAGTATTTGAAAAATGGAGGGAGAATATTGTTTCTTTTGAATTCATTCTACCAAAAAAGACTTATAAATGGGGTGTGGTCCCCAAAATTTGGTTATTGAGTTTTGGTTATTGAGAAAATGTTGTTACTTTTGATTATCCAAATGCCAAAATTTGGTTATTGGCTAAAAGGTTGTTATCTTTGATTATGCCAATGTGA